>QVOA01012391.1:0-43057 GCA_014825685.1 Pseudomyrmex cubaensis | reverse complement strand
ATATATATATATATATATATATATATATATATATATATATATATATATATATTGTCTCTATGTATATATAAATGTATTTCTCATTACGTACAGTATACAAGGACAGCTTTCTCCTTATATCTCCGAGGCATTCTTGCTAAATGCTAATCGGTACTCTCATTGTTTTCTTGGAAGACTTGGGACTTTGTTGTTTTCTTGCCTTGCTTCGTTACCAACTTAGGCTAATAACTGGATTAACAATTAACGATAACGAGATCAAGGACTTGTATAGTCGGCGTGATAAATCGCCTCTAAAGGAACTTAGATACATATTGATTACGCTTATCAAAGACAGAGTCTCTCTATTTCAATAACATAAGGTGAAAGATTGTTTGTTGTTTACATACACACGCATTTCTCGTCGATGTAGACTATCGAAGAAAACGAACTGTGACGATAAACGTAATCGCTAGCGTAAATTTTGCAAGAGATCTACAATCTAATAAATGTAATGCGGTAAATTTAAATAAATAATAAATGCCAAGAAAAAATATTTAAAAAAAACAAAATGTCAAAATATATAAAATTTTTAAATTGCGCAATTTAAAAAAAACGCCCATAATACATACACTACATGCAATGTGTGTGTGCGCATAAAATACACTATAAAAATTAAATATAAAGTTTCTTTTGTAAAACAAACTTTATATTTAATTTTGTCGCCAATATAATGTGTGAATGTAATGGCATTTTGTGTATGTATATATATGTATATATACAACCTTTTACATATTCACAATTCATCGATTAGCTACAAAAAAAAATTATTATACCATGTGCAGCTCTATATTGTAACTGTACAAGTAACATAAATTTCTGTGTGAACAGATCTATTACATACTTTAATTTCGCTATTAATAACTATTGCTAAAATATCTTTATCTACTTTCTATTATAAATGTATCTTAAATATACGCTAATATACGTGTGATTGATTATATACGCAACTTAAATAATCGGAAGTCTACAGAGACGAGTATACTTTCCGTACAAATATATCACTCTCTTTCCTTAAAAAACGATCATTTACACGGGGAATCAGTAAGACGCGTATATATATAATCACGGGAAAGATTCGTTTATGAGTAGCATCGATCGCTATATGTCGGCAGTGCCAACGACTATGACTAAAAAAACTCGCAACGCCGATAGAATTATGAATAATAAATAACAACAATTTGATATATAGAGTGTTTTTTCTTTACAGGTATCAGTTTCTGGTCAGATGAATCTTGTTTACTTCGTTTTCCTTTCTAAAAATACATTTTGTCTTGCTCTTCGACTTATAGTGATTACAAATGAATTCTGTGTTTGAACTCTGGATCAATAAATACAATTTAATCTCGCAGATAATATCTCACAACGTTCAGGACACGAGCTCGCAAAATTTGTTTAAGGCTGCTTTATCAAAACTCTAATATTTTTCCATATGATTGCACAATGAGATTTATGATCTTAGAAATGATCATTTTTGAGAATATTTTTTTTCACGTTCTTGTTCGAAAAAAGAAATCAGAATGTTCTATTGCAGCGTTTTGTATAAAAATATAGGTAAAAGAGAATATCTCAAGAAGAAGTGTTATCTCTTCAAAAACTGCTTTATAGCAAAAGATATACTTTACAATAATACTTTCTTTTAATTAAATTACAACATGGATTCTAATGTTCAATTGTGTGTTTTTGCCTCATTGATGCAGAGTTCAGCATTATGTAACGCGCTTATACTTTATACATTACGTACCTTTCGTAAAATTGACATCGCCCGATATAATCCATCAGCCAAGCGCAATCATTTCAATTACGTATGATTAACATCTTTGGCATTAAATTGCACGTGTGTATCAGGATATACCGATTATTCTCTACTTTGATTAATCCCACATTAATTTAACCCCAAATATACTAAGTACGGCTCCTGGATCTAAACTGTGTCTTTGTCCTAAATATGTCTCCTCTTAAGCTAATTTTTTATTTTTTTCCACAACGGCATCGCGGTCGTCGGCGGAGAAGAAAATGCGATGAGTTCCGAAAATGTACATAAATACACTCATATTCTTTTGTATAATTATACCTAGATATGTTATTTTACTTATATGTTAAATTTCTTTTTCCTTTGTCATACTCTGTACTGGCGAGTGAGTTTCTGAAATCTATAAAGAATATCTTTCGGTTGTATCGTCAAACAGATCGAAACGTTCTCGTGGGATCGTTCGTAGTGAGAAATTCACTTCGTAACACATATTATATAGAATAAGTAGGTTGTAATGTGAAACAATGAATATTGAAATACTAAACATGTACAACAATAGAGATCAGAAAAGATTATATCCTACTAATATTTTAATTATATAACAAAATTGTAGTCAAAACAGGAATTGACTCGGTTCCAGAACACACTCTAAGTGAATAAATTTTAATATAATAACCCATGATTCATAGACTCGTATTGTGTGATAGGTATCTGTTCATCTTTGACTTTAACAATAAGATCATACTCTCTTTTCTTCACAAAGAATAGTGTGATTGTATAATGCTAAAACGAAACGACAAGATAAATCTCTAACAGAATCGATGAACTGAGTGACAATCGTTCGCATAAATATTTGAAAAAGCATGTACTTTCATGGGTTTGTGTTTTTTTTTTGTATTTCTTAAAATTTCAACACTAAATATATAATATATATGCTTCAATATATTTATATATTTATACTTTTTTTGCAATATATATGTCTATATATTAAATAGTACTCTGCGTTTGATCAGATTTTTTTAACAGTTTAAATTATAATATACATGTAGGTATTTGTAAAGACGGACGTAATCATCCATCTTTGTAACGTTATCTTTGCAAACAATCGATAAATTTAGAACTTCGTCATTATCTCAACAGAATAATGCACAGCATTAAATGTATTTTCTATAGAGAAAAATAATGTTATTGTGTTATCCAACAGCACCACGGCAATCAAAATTTCCGTAGCACATGACGAATTCGTTGTAACTCGTACAACGGGGACAGAACAACGCTTAAGCTCAGAAAGAGAGTAGCTCTAAGAAGAAGCTTATCATTTACGTTCTAGGTAAAATTCTAAATCGTTCGAAAACAACATTCTTGCTTTTTTCACTCGAAGCGCGTGTGTATCGGGTTGCCATAAATTCGAAACCATAAAGCCTTCTATAATCTTGAACAAAGAGTGAACGTGTATGTCGCTATTAAAATATTTAACAAATTGAGTATTTAACGTTGAGTATTTATTTTTCATAAAATTATTATGTTAAACTTAACGATTTTATAAATATTAACACGAAAAAAACATAGTTTTCTACATGCTAAAACTAATTTTTCTTTTGTAATTGTCACAAGATAAAAACAATTTACTAAAATAAAAACGAATGTTACACTATTATTGCTTCGATTTACGAGAGACTGACAGTTTTTTTGTATCATCTCGCGCGGATATATTACTCTAAGCATCGAGCTGCGAAAAATAACAAGTTTGCATAGCTTACGGCCGGAAGCATTTTTAACTTTGTAACTTGACCTTTCGTTTCTTTGGATATGCCGTGTATTTTCGTTAAGATCTAAAAAACTTATGTACTATATCTTTTAACGTTTAGGCTGCTATTACGAACTCTGGCCGCAAGATAAAGAAGCGTTCACACACAAATGCCTCTCAATAGAATCATTCAAATACCCTTCATTACCAATCATTTCCTTCGTTTCGTTCACCAATAAGATTCACATGTCGAATTAAATTGTTTTCTCTATCATATTAGTTTTAACGGCTATTGTGGATTAATTTTTAGATTTTTTTTTAATGAAGCTTTGAATTTTTCTTTTATAGTACATATTTCTTTTATAGAACGCGTCGCGAAAAATGTACTCAAGTGAATCACATGACGACGGATGCAATTTTTCCAACTTTTGGTGTGTGTATGAGTGTATCAGTCGTCTAATTACTGCAATATTGTACGATTAATGTGGACAGATTTCTCTTACAGGTCATGACCCAATCGATCCATCTCAGCCAAGAGAAAATCGACATCGGCTTCTGTCACGGCGGCACTGGAGATGATATTCCTGAAGAAGTTCGGACGTCGATCGTCCGGCTGATAGCCGACCATCAGTGTACCAGCTTGCATCATGCGCCCCTTCAGAATCGGGCAAATCTAAAAACACAAGCGACATCTTTTGTTTGAAAATACGCGAACACATGTGAAAATAATTGTTTTATTAAATAAAACTAGATCACTTTTGTATTAAATGTAATGTTTGTTTAAAATTGTCTCTTTTGTATAAATGCTGCTTATACAAGATATCTTCAACTTGTGTCACACGCACCTCGCCTAAGATTTTTATTCTCTCCGCAGTATGGGGCATGTTTCGTACGCGCGTGGGCAAATACCAGAAGCAAACGTTCACCAATTCAGGCTCGAGAATCAAGTAATACTTGTCGGGCATTTGCTTGATCCTTTTAACCATGTACTCTGAAAGTTCCATCAATCGATCCATATGCTTCTCGAAACCCTCAGTACCCTGACAGTAAAATAACAGATTTACTCCTATGTAAGGCTTTAAATCATAGAACTGTAGAGACGTAAGCACGTCGGAGAATGAAAAATCGACGTGTAGCGAGAAAGAGCAAAATCGGCTTTCCGCGACAATATAAGAGGTTGTTGTACCTTGGCGCGCCATTGCAGCCAAAGCTTGAAAACGTCGTTGTGACGTCCGCATTGAATGACCTTATCGCCGGTGTCGTACCTCACGTCGTACAACTTGTCCGTCATGAACAGGTATTCCGCGGACATTTGGTTACAGCTGATCAGCAGTCCCTGCAAAATGAAAACAGCTCTCGCTTTCAAAACGCCGGGAGAGACGGACGTGTGCAACATTTTTCCGATAACGGAACGTCTCCAGAATTGTTTCGCCTGCTTTCCGATTGACAGGCGTTGGAGGGCCCGTAGGAGGAGAAAGAGGACGAGTCACTGTCTGGATCGATATCCTTTCAACACATGCGCGTGAGGAGGTACACTCAGGATATTGAATTTACAAAATGGCGGACATGCCACGCCAATGTCGCTTCATTATTACTGTAACTCATGGCTACTATTGTTTACAATTATCGTTTTTTAGTGCTCGATAAGCAGCTTATCATTTGCGAATTTCTACATCTGTTACGAAAAGTACGATTTATCTTGAGAAATATTCTATTTTGATCTTTAAAATTGTATATTTTGATATAGTAAATTTTACATATATATTTTTATTATTTAATGCATTGGTTTTTTTATCAACACAATTGTGATGCGTAATATTACACAAATCATTATATTTACTTACATTTTTTAGATAAAAAAATAAATTACTAATTTCACATTTTCTAACTTTGCGCGTTTGTACTTGAACAAACCAATGTGACTGTCACGAAACGTTTCTTGAACGTTGCGCTTCAACGTCAACGGCAACAGGGCTCAACAAAAGCACGTCGCGTTTCCCCCCGGATATCTCGCGGCAGCCGGTGCGCGGAATTTTAATATCCGAAGGGGAAGTTCGGAGTTAGCAATAACTGAGTTGCGTGGGGGATGTACTCTCCCCGGCGGCGGCGCGTTGTAGACGGACGGCAACATATGTTATCTCTTAGTTTAATTAAATTCCTGTAGTGCCGCGCGCCCCGGCACGTAGATCTACCCTTACGGAATGCAGCTAGTGTTGTGTCGTTGCCCTTGCGCGCAATGCAGGAATTTCACCGTACGCATCGAAACACAGACAGAGATATTTCTGAAAGTGCAACGTCTTAGACACGTCACAGATGCAATTGTCGACATTTATTTGCACAAGCACTTTATAATAAAAATCTATTTTGTAGCATTTTTCGCGTAACAAAGATTGAAAGTTTAAGTAGGATTTCGGAAATCAGAATACAATATGTTTTATCTACTAGATATATCAAAAATTGTAACTTACATCTTCCTTAAAGTGAATAGTAGAACATTGAAGCAGAGCACCCATAAGTTTATGAGGATTCCATGTTACTGAGTCAGCCCTGAAAAATTATAAATCGAAAAATTGGCATTTTATAAATCTAAAACCTGGTTAATAATAATAATTTACTGTAAGATATGATTTTTTATATTTCTAATAGTGTAACCAAGATTACTAAAATCTTAAATTAGGATATATTTGATTATTTAGTAAGATTTTTGCTCACAACAGTTTTAATCTGATTTAAAAAAAAAAATTCCACCCTCTAATTCTTTTTTTTGCACGAACTAGAAACGTATCTATGGTAACAAAATTTATCCAGTGTAGGTTATATATATTTTGTGAATAGTGTGGGAGAATTATTCTTTTTTTCCCGCGTTATCAGCAACCTGTCGAAGCGAGCCACGACGAGCCAAACTTCGACTGAAAAAGCCAGCCGATCTCAGCTGGTCGTCAAACTCTTATCCACTCCCACGGGAACCAATAGGGGATAAAATATGAGTTATCTTTCCACTATGCCGCAGAAGGGGGTCTATCAATTCGAGAGAAGAGCTATTAATATAGCCACGGGATCGGATTTAACCCCCTGGTCTTCTGGGACTCATACTTCCGCGGTAAAAAACCTCTAACCTTTCTTAAGCTTTGAAACAACTTTGTGATACGTGAGAATTTGCGCGTTTACATTCCTCAATGCAACTTTGCGGTATGCCGTATTCGAAATCATCAATTAATGATTTAATTAAAATAGAGTACAGATAATATTAAAGTATATAATAAAATAAAAATAAATAATTTTATGATAAAAATATTTGGCATGCATAAATAAAATGTATTCAAAATTAGAAATATATTATATATGTATTCAAAGTTAGAAATATATATATATTTATATATATGATACACTTAATTGTAACATCCTCTAATTATGGAAATTTTGTTTGTAAGTATACGCATCGCGTGCTCCATGATAAACGTTTGATACTTGGCAAGTGACATGTTTATCGCGACACTGGTCTTGCGTGTCAGTTGAATGCCCCGTGGAGGATACGAGGGTAGTCTTTGAGCACCCTTGAAGCGCGATTCATGTCGTTAGCAGACGCTGTCCATTATTTACACGTGCGCATCCTCCTTCATGTTGCAGATCAACACATTTCTGTTCGTTCATGTTCAATGAAACTTGCGCAATGTTTCCTGTTTCTTATCAAATTTACATTTAACTTTTTTGATTAATATTCTTTTGCTACAATAGAACAGAATGCATATAACTTTGCAAATTTACGACAAGCAATCTCTTTATGTGACACAAACATGTCCTCTTTGTATGTTCGAGAACATGTATGTGCTATACGTTTATACATAACAAATCAATAGTGAGGTAGAAAACGTTCTTTGTATAAGACGTCCGATAAGTTCGTACTTGAGAAGTGCGTATAAAGTTTGAGTGATTAATGCGATTCGCAGCTGGAGCTGGCGCGCGTGGTAGCCCTCCATTCGCTTTTAAATTCGTCCGAGGTGCCAACCCCAAAAGCTGTGCGCGCGATATATATTACAAGGGATGTTAATTACCCGCACCCTTGAACGTAATGTGTGCAGATTACGCTTGCGAAAATTTCATTAGATAGAGCGAATTTTTATACTTCTGATTCGGTAATGATCGAAAGAGAACGTTCACATACAATGTTAATGTTTTCACATACGTCAGCATTCATGTCTATTTTTTTACGTAAAAAAATAATTAAAATTATAAAAAACTGAATCTTATACAGAAACAAAAATCAGGAATTCCCTGTTTTAAATGTAAAAAATTTTTGAAAGATATTTAGAGAGAAAGAGAGAGAGAATATCAAATATATATAACAAACTTACTTTTCTCAAGAGATTAATAATAAGCTTAAAATTTAATCCTCTATAGCTTGAATGTTTTTTGTAAGTGTAACAAAATTTATGTTTTTATTTATTTTTTCTACAATTTTGCAATAAATAATCTCTATGCTTACGAAAGAAAGATGACAGAACAAGATGCGTATGTCACATTGCGGTTAAAAATCAAATTAAACTAAAAGAATATATTAATATATCGGTATGTGACTTCACAGTCACACAGAGACAATAGAGAGTAAAAATTATATCAATTATAACACTTTAAAACTAATTCACTTGGCGAAGGTCAAGCAGATGATTTGACTTCTGTCCTTGACAAATAAAGACGTAACAACTCGAACTTTACGTATACATCCGCACAGCCTTTCTCAGTTTGCTCTTTCAAGTTCACCGATAATTTCGACTTCACCGAGAAGGTAAAATCACGACGTTCTTTCTACACAATCCGGAACGCGGATGCAAGGGGGACAGAGAGGAAAGAGGACCTGGCGAGCAAATGAGGGAGGCAGTTCCCTTTGTACGAGTTTAATCCACCATTGTCAAGGCACCAGCTTTTATTTCAGCCTTGCGGAGGAAGGCACGGCGCCGTGGCGCGTCGATATAAGAGAAGAGTTCTGTTCTGCAAATGTGCTCCAGGGAACTGATCCAGCTGTTGCTCGTGCGTCGGATCTTTCTCTGCACGTTCGTTTGCCATTTTAATCAAGACTTCCAGGAAGGAAGTTCTCGTCGCAGTATAGTCCGCGTAAAAAAACTCGCGCATCATCTGTGATCGGTATAATAATTTGTGATTCGCGAACACAATTTTCAACTAAGCTAACTTATAATCACATACATTGCGGTTCGCAAATCATGAGTTAAAGTAATTTTGCGTAATAAATGAAAAATAACAATTTGTTACATTTTTACCACATTATCATTATTTATCATAAATACTTGTAAACACATGTAATTATACTGTTATTATCAACATTTCTGGAATATCGTGACGTACTTTTGACAGACACGGATGTGTGTTTTACTATCTCTTTTGTGTATATAAATCATTTCGAGAAGAGACTTCTTGCACCGCGATTTTCAGGTCAGGGATTGTCCGTTGTTGAATTGGAGGGAGCAGATGCGTCTGGATGCAAATCGTGGATTAATCTCGCCAACCCCACGCATACCTCGCCCGTACCCCTGACCCCTATCACAGCTCGGAGGGTTCAGCCAGTATCCATAGATATATGGTGAATCAGAAAAGTTGCGCGTGGTTTTTTTCAAAGATAGATTATTTATAGATTTTTTTAATACAGATTTAAAATTAAACGGTTTAAAATATCAAATAAACATTGTTTTATCTCACAATTTTCAGCATCAAAATTGACTTGTTTAAAATATAAAACTATGAGATATTTTTATCATTTTTCACAATAAATATTCCATTTTTCTTGTTGACAAGATTTTATTGGCACTAAGAAATCATTCTAGGCCAGCCTTTCGTAGAATATTAATCGGTTTATGCGAGCATATATTAGGAGATGATTGCCTTCGACTATTCTCATGCAAAATCACTTTCGACGCCCGGCTTTTGAATTGCAGACAACTCAAAAGGGACGTATTGATTTTATCCCGCATATGCGGATATACATCAGGTTGAAGGCGTTTTTCAAAGGAGTCTATCATAACCAAATCTATTTAATCCCCAATAAAACTATAAAATGCGTGGATCGAATCTCTCCTAAATCGAACATATGTGCGCAATACTCAGGCTGAAAAAAATCACGATAGTACATAAAATAATAATTATACAATAAAAATAAAAAAAATATTATAAAAAGTATTTAGAAATATTATAAAAAGATTTAATAACAAAAAATTATAAAAAGAAATTTAAGTTAACCGACAAAAGTGTTTTATTTATTATCAGTAATTGTTTGTTTGTCAGAAGAGAACTTAATTAACATAAGCTTTAATAATTAAATGACTTACCGTTCGATGCCAGTCAGTCTCGGATGTCTATACTTTCTCGACAGAAGCAGTCCACCACCCCAAGCCGCCTGGAATAGAAATTAAAGATATGATACTAAGTATGGAATATATGATACATATATATATATGAACAAAAAATTTATTTGACAGAAAGACGAATAAGAATTTAAGATTCTGTTAAGCTCTTCTTAAATCTTTGACTTATAAATCAGTGTTTCTTTCCGGTTTTCCCCTGCAGTTTATCTGCAATTTGACAGAACTTCTGCCGCTTTTCCCGCATTTATTATTTACGTTAAAGCTCTTACGCGTTTGGCATTTACAGATTAAATTGTGTTTGGATGGACTTGATGGTATAAGCGCATTTGGCTCGAAACAAGTCTTATTGCTTAAAGGAATATCTTTTAAAGCTATTCGATTAGAACTAAAATCCTTTTATATTGCTTTATTTGATTGTTTATTTTAATAATTAATAAATAATTTACATAAAATCTTTACCTTATATGTGTTATTCACAATTTGTTGATATTTTTTTCTTTTTTTCCTTTCTGAACGAAACATACGAGATATTTATGTACGAAGTGATTACATTATGCTTCTAAATATTGTTTGAAGAGTCATTACTCACGTCGACGTGCAGCCACAGTCTGTACTTTTGGCAGATATCAGCAATTTCCGGAATGGGGTCAAACGCACCAATAACAGTCGTTCCCGCAGTGGCGTTCACGAAGAAAGGTATGTGACCTTTAGCCTTGCGTTCTAGAATCAATTCTTCCAACTTCGACGGAATTATGCGACCGCGCTCGTCGCTAGGCACCATGACGCAGTTATCCGTTCCAAGACCACAAACGGAAGCGCACGATTTCACAGAATAATGGCACTGTGAACATAAGATATTCCAACTATTCGTAATCTTTCCGATTTTTTTTTATTTCTTGTGTCTTCAAAATATGTTAATCTTTTAAAATGTCTGCGAATTTGATAGAAAGTACTTTCTGTCACTTGTATAACTTTTATATCATTGTTTGTAAAATACAGAAACAAAATAATTTACTTTCCATACTTTTTTTAAAAAATTGTTTATTGTTGCATAATATTTAACTGGCTAGATTGTATTAATTAAAACTTACTTTAAAACTTGCACTTTTATAAAATAAAAGAGAAAAGAATAACTTTGTTAAATTTTTATATTTACACACATACCTGATCGGACGTAAACATAACCAGCTGCCCTCCAACGGCGGAGAGTCCTTTCTCTTTGTACGACGGAAACATTTTATGCCTGGCCGCGAGAAAAGCATAAAGATTGCTGATAGATCCTCCTGGAGCGAGGATGGAATCGCCGCAGTTCCAGCCTATGAGTTCGCGCATTTTTTGTAGAACGATGTTTTCCATCAGAATAAACACGGGAGCGATCTCGTAGGTAAACATGTTTGTGTTCGCTGTCGCAGTTAACCATTCGCCAGCCATGGACATTAAATCGAGGCCGCATGATAGTTGATTAAAGAAATGCGGATGTCCTAGAATAATACAACACAAGGAACTTTTTCAGAAATTGTCCGTTTCCAGTTTTATGTGACTAGCGATTTGTAAAAATTTCGCGAGAAAATGTTTCTCGTTAAAAATGCAAGATGCAAAAGCGACGAAAAATTAATTATTACCACATCGCCGATAAATCACACTGCCCGTCGCAAGTACAGTGATTGTTGACAAGTGACTCTTAATAGCAAAGTAATTAATAACACTGACGTGGCACGTGTCCTGAGTAGTATTATTACGCGATGTAGAAGTTCGGCGCGTAACTTTTAAAGGCACGCTAGAGAAAAGGTGGCAAGAGAGAGAGAGAGAGCTTTAAGCTCTTCCCGAGTACGTTGTCATTCGCTCGGGTGAGCATCACGCGAGGATCAGGCCTAATGCTTCTGTTTGATGGGAGCCCAGCCTTCTGATGCAACTAGGGGAGCGAGTACTTTATCTCCTCTCTCTCTTTCTTTTTTTTCTTTCTCTCTCTCTCTCTCTCTCTCTCTTTCCCGTTTTGGCATAAACACCTATAGCTATGTCAACTTCGTAATCCGCTATTTGCGTTTATTTTAGATTAACGTAAAAATGTTAATGAAAAACCCAGTGTCGAGAGAAAGTGTTAAATGAAAAGACAAATAATAACTCTATTTAAGAAGAATATTTTTTTATGTTTCCTCCTCGTGTTTTATCCGAAAATAATCAATAAAACAGACATCGTATAAAGGAAACCCTGCTATCACCTTTTGGAATAACGTATATCCCTTGATCCTTGCAGTATGATGGATTCACTTCATTGAATATCCGGTATCGAAAAGACTTTGACCTTTGTGTGTTCGGTACTTTTACGCTTTCCTGCACAACGCATCCACACTGACATATCAAAGACGATATATCGAAAAGTAAAACAGGCTTTTTTTAAAATTTAGTACTAAAAATGTCTAGTAACTGGACATTTTTTTATGTATTAACGCGATGTCTTGAACGCACGTCCAAGTCTTGGATACTTGACGGCAGACGCGTTTTAATCTTCTGGTTTTACGTAATGATTGACACATTGCACCGATCTCCGTCAATGCGAACACTCCCCTTCGCCGACGGCTATCCTGATCCTGGGATTTAGCGCGTGGCAAAGTCGAACCGACGTTAAAGGTCTGTAGAAGGATAATCTTCGATCTCTTGTCGGAGAACTCATGAACACGGACCATGTGTTTCCATTAAAAGGATTCCATTAGTGAAAAACATTTGGATAAAGCAGCTACAAATATTTTTTTAACAAAAATTTGTGTTATTAACGCGGTAAATATTACGTAGTGTCTCTCTGTTCATCAGATATGTTTATATTATATTACCACTTTTTTTCAATTTTTTAAAATAAAAATGATCAAATTTTCTCTTATTTTAAAATTTTTTTTAAATTTCGCATTACTCAATTTTATTTACAAACGCCATACACATCTCTTTAAATTGTACATAGAAAAAGATTTTAAAACTAATGTAATGACACAAATGCATCTCTACAACAAATTGTCATTTTATGCAAGTATCTATCAAAGATTCGACGCGAAAATCACCTCAGACACGATATCAGACAGTGGAATTTGAGCCGTTTGTCGTACTGTTATTCGCAATTATCTCGGTCCGTGTATCGTGGCACGCGTCCGGTCGAGGGGTGAGAGAAGACGGTTTCCTCTCTTTTTCTAGCCCGACAGAAGCGACAGAATCGCGCCACGTCTAAGGGTGGAGAAGGATTCGATGGTCCGAAGCGCCCGCATTTTGCGCGTCATACGCGTCGCTGCTCGACTAGATTGTTTGCAGAGGCTCTCAAACGCTGTACACGGCATTCCGTCTAGGAAAAACAAACACGTGCAGCCAACTGGTTTAAGATAAGCCGTTTTTCATTATGCAGATCTCTATCACAATGTTAGAATCATACAAACACTGTAATATCATTGATTGGAATTCTCTAATTTGAATTTTTAATTATTTCATGTTACGAGCGCTGATACTTATTTTTCTTGCTTCTGTGCTCTGTGCGTGATATCTAGATATATGCGTAAACAATGATGACAAAGATGCATTTTTCTTTAAATTTGTAAATAATTTTCGGTTATTTTACCGATAAAAGATTATAAAATCCACAAAAAAAGGTGATATTATTATGATAGACCTAAACAACTACTTCTTCATAGTTTATTTATTTTGATTTTTCGTTTCTGTGAAATCGTTTTTTCTTAGTTTAACTTGATCCGAACAGGGATTGCGATTTTCCGCTACAATACGATAAATGATTTGTTTCAACTATCGGACAGTTCGTACGACGATTATGCTATCCAGGGAATCATTTTCCGACTAATTTGCTTCTGCCCCCGCATAGAGAAAGAGAGAAGAACGTAAGGAGAACCTGCTACGAACAGGCTGCGGTGATATATTACAGGGCTCGGGATTTGTATGGAGCGAAGTGTGTAACTCGGGCTTAACATTAATGCCGCACGATCAATCATACCGCTCATAAAGAAGAAAACATTGTGCCTGGCATTGCTGTTATATTATGCTATATAAAATTTTACAAAATAATGTGTTACAATATGTTACTTTTACAAATCACCTTGTTCGAAATAGTCGAAACTTGCAACCTTTTTTTCACGACAGGAATGTTATGCGTTTCTGAAAAATGGACATATATTCTTTAATTATTTCTCATTTTGAAATGTTACTTTTGAAATATTATTTATTTTGAAAATGTTTTGTTGTCTTCGACTTTGTTATAAGATACAAGTACTGAAAAATTTTTTGTACTTGAAATCGAGGAAATGTTGAAAGGTAGAAACGAGTGTATTTTTATAGTCAGACAAGCAAACAAATGTGTATTCTAGACAACACATATTCTAGACGTTGATATGCTTAAGCTTTTTTAATAAAAACTACCATTGTGCAAACATCTACGTAATACAGCATTTTCCGCGTTCCATGACGAACCGATTTGCGCATTCCACGACGGAAGAACTATCGATATCAATTTAAATTCCTCCGGTGCTCCGCCCCGATACTGCCGCCGTGTCGAAAAAGCTTCGCGAAATGTCGCTATTCCTATGGCACAAGTGTACCATCTCCTATAGCTGGGGTTTGCTCCCTATGTACTGTTTCCCCTCGACCTCTTACTGGAGAAAAATCGTGTAGAAATGGCTCTTAATTACACCAATCCTATTGAATTCGTTATTCGTGTGGCGCAGTGCAATTACGCTGTATATATGGCGTTTTTATATAAATTATACAATCACAGATTAATTATATTAAGCAATACTTGTTTTGCATTAAATATATGACACTTTCATATATTGATTATATTGTTCAAAATCAATTTATTTATAGATTCCTTTATATTACAGATATTTTTATTATAGATATTTTTATTATAGATAGATATTGTTTTAGTTTAGAATAAAATTTTGTTGTTTTGTCAAAAATAACTGCGTTCTTAATAAAAATATATAAAAATGTATTGTTTTCCTTCACTATTTTCGGTATCTGCTAAAAAAAACTTTTCTCCACTTATCGTTACGACTGGCTAACGATCTTTTTCAAGTATATCTCTGATATGTCCGTTCTTCTAAGAACGATTTTTATATTGATACATATCGATTGATATTTCTTCAAGAACGGTTTCCAGTAGTTGAATATCTGTTGTAGAGACTGTCCCCAAACCGATATTCCAAAGGGCTCTCGAAGTCTTGCGGTATATAATCTAATAACGAGTTTTTGTCAGCACGTATCGTGCACGCGCCCTCGTACCGAGGGGATGATCATGCGGCCCTCGCTTCCTTTTACATGGACTGCAGTCTGAACGGATTCCTGGCCCAAGTTTGGTTAGGTCTTCTCCATTGTGCATTACCATCCATTCAGGCTGGTAATCGAATCCTATCGAGATAGCGAACTTTCGCACGCGCGAGGGAGATTTGCGGTTGACTCTTGGTATTTCGCGAGACCTTTATCACAACTCAGCTACTATATCACAACCTAGCTTAGACACAGATCGATGTTATTGTTGCAATATTTTTGAGAGCCGATATTATTTTGCTTGCTCAAGAAACATTTACTTTGTGTTCAATAGATATTACTAAGCCGAACTATTTCGAATAGACTTGTTAGATTTATGAATCAAGATTTGTGGAATTAATATTTAAAAACCAACGGAAATTTAATATCTAAATACAAATTACAGTCTCAAATATTCAAAACACTTTTTATATAAAATAAATTGTAATTATGTGCAAATAATAGAAATAATAGAAAATTTTATCTAATGAAATATGTTTTATCAAGCTTCCGGTGATGCGAAACGTGACTTGACACGTAATACGGAGATATCTCTCAGTTTTTAGTTAACCCCCTGTACCTTCGTCTATTTATTACAAACACGACATCACAGTGTGTATATTTCGAGGGTTGCCCAATGGCTGTCTGGCTTCATTGCCGATGTCTGTCGCCACCTTATCTTCACCCCTGCGTATGCGAAATTGAATATGAAATTATGTGGCTTATCACCCTCGCGAATACGGACGTGCGATATAGAGAGGTGGTAAAATGCTCTTTCTGACAAGGGTGCCTGCATTTTTATAGTATTTTTTATCTGCACTTTCGAAAACTATCGCTATATATATGCATCTTGCATTTTCACTTTTAAAATAATTTTGCTACACGAACTTTTGCATTGAAAAAATGTTTAAAAGTAAAAGAAGGAAAATTATTTGTAACAAGCAACGTTCTTTTTTATTCTTAAACAAACGACAGTAAAAATTATTTACAACTGAGCACAGATGTATATATTCGTATTTCTTTTACGATTAAAAAAATTACACAATGTGCACTTCTCCCATTAAAAAAAAATATACTACAAATATTACATTAATAATTAATTAATGTAAGCAAATCAGCTATTAATTAACAAACAGAATACATAAAAAAGAAAAGTGTCACGAGTTTTATTCTTACTTACCGGTTTTTACTTGATACTTCAATGTCATTGAACAATCCAGCAGAAGTTGTTGAAGAGTTAGTCCAGTGTCAGGAATTTCCAAGTCAAGTATGCGCATCATGTCAGCGGGATGATGAAAATCGAGAACCTTAGAATTTCTGTCATTCGTTGATTTGATGAAATCTAACAGGATATCCACCACTTTCATCAAAAATTCTCTGGTCGCCGGATATCCTTCTACATTATGTGGCAGGATATCTGTAAACAAAGTATAAATATTTCAAATCTGTACACTTTGGTTTTCATTTGATAAAAAACGCAGATGATGATGTACTATAATCGACAATATCGAAATATCTCTGGGCTGAATCGTCATAATTAATAACAAAAATGAATTAATAACGCGCACTATAATGACATATCTGTAATAACCTTTTAATTGTTAGAATCAAGTGAAATCTCTTCTGTACAACAGTAGTACGGTATCGATTGATACCGTATTGACAAAGAACTCCTTTTGCGGCCGTCGCTTCCATGTTCGACCTACCATCGTAACTTTGACATCATCCTCGGCGCGACTAGAATGATTTCACCTCATCAAACAATTGAAAGTATAGACCTATATTGACACACTCTCATTTGTTTGGTGGGATGACACCATCTCATTCATGTTCCTCCTCTTCCTTCCGTTCAGCCAATCCTTCGTGATGTAACATTGTGTTTCAATGTAGTAGGAAAACGATGACATAATATATAACACAACACGCAAATTATTTTTTGTAATCATGCATCATGCGATTATTGCGTTACAAACATAATATCGTAATATCTTGAACTTTAGATTTATTTAAATTGCAAGGGAGAGAAAGAGAAAAAATTCTTATAAATCTATAAACAAATATTAAACGAAACATCGACAAGAGCTTTGATAGTAGATTATTGACTCATATAGACGCGGGGAAATAAAGACACAACAAAGTCATTGCAACGGAACAGTTTCAATGTGTTCGTGGTAAATCCTCGGTAAATTGAACTGTCTTTCCACCTCGAAGTAACCATAAAATATCCCACAGAGTGCAAACCATTCCCCTCGTTTCTCATTGCATTAAAGTGATCCCATGGATAAACAGTTGAGCTACTATGGGACTTTGCTTTCAAATTATTATTTAGCATTTTAAAACAGCGGGTGTTAAAAGAGAGTGTGTTGAGGAAATATAAAATTTCTTTACTAAACTCGCGCGTTAACAAAAGTATAATCATATTCTTTATTGCTATAGTAAAACTCAGCTGACTTAAGGGATTGTCGATTAAAAATTTGAAGGTTTTTCGATTTTTTCTTTAATTTACTTGTTTATTATAAAGCTAAGTAACAATTTTATCACGCTCTTCACAATGTATTTGCACGTAATAAAAATTAATCCGTTGTTTGAGTGAAAAAATATTATTGAAAATTTAAAGCACAAATATATTTTGTAACATTATCAAGAGAATCTTTGTTCTTGTTTTTCTCGTTTAATCGATAAGAGTATTTTTTTCAATAATCGTAAAAGACGAATAAAGAATGATGGGCGTACGAAAACTTATGGTGAATCACCTTGAGCCTATGGTTAGACAAGAGAAATCCCCGGCTTCCAACGGTCGGATCTAGCTAATCCAGCTCTATCAATCTAACGTTCAAAGACCTTCGTCTTTTTTTCGAGGTTTATAGCACTCTTGAGATACAAATAGTGACGCAGTCGCTCATGATTTTATTACGTTAAAATGAGTATGTTATTGTTTACATAATGCTTTGTCTCATCTCAGTTACAACTGTATACGAACAAGTAACAGTCTGTATAAAAAATTTTTTTCTTTACACGCATAAGCAAAATAACATCAAGTTGTAGATTATTAATTATTTTATTAAGTAATCTTAAAGATTCTCAACTTATTGGTATTCTATAGATTTTCCCAAGCGTATCACTGAGCTCGGACTCCATATATCTACCGCGTGTATAGTCATTTGGCACCAGATGTGGCTAGACCCTCGTATTTCGACTTTAATCAAAGTGCCTTCTGGGGATTGTTACACGTGGCAATTAGTCACGCCGATTTATAAGTCGGATTATGATCTAAATTTATAGCAACAGTGCATTTCGCGTTTAAAATGCGTATTCGAGTACTCGTAAATGTTCAATTCACAATCGCAGATTGTTCCGCAAAAGGGAAAATCGCGTATTGCGAAGTGCAAGAATTCCTTGAAGTAAGTCAAAATTTCTGCGCGCGTTATCGCCCGCTAACACTTCTCAAATGTCAAACACGACAAACCCTTCCGCATCCCTGCGGCGTGTAATCTGTCCTCAGCCACTCTCGAGGTCTGCCTCTTCGGAATAATTCTAAATGCTCTATTATTATGCACCCTTCCGATCCGAAAGCCTCGCAAAATCGGGACAATATTGTGACTTCTGGATTCTGCTCTCTCGAAAAGCCAAGCCTAGGCTTTCGGTAAAAATGTACCGATTATCATCGTGATAATTTGTTTCCTGATTTTTATACGTCAAATTAAACGTCGAATGATGCTGACAATATTATCACGTGTATAAGAGAGTACAGAGAAAAATTTATATAAAAATGAAAAAATATTTAAATGAAATTCATGCACATTAGTAAAGTACGTTTACAAAATATTAAATTGTACGTCGAGTGCATGCAGAATATTTTAATCAACTCGACTAAAGACACTCTCAGTATTAATTATCACTTACCCGAGTACTTCAAGTTGCAATGCTCCTTGGAGAGCGCGTAGGTGTTTTCGGAACTCATTAGTCTGGTAGGTGAGTGCGTTCGTGCGAAATTCTGAAATCCAATTCAAGAAGGATCTTTTTCCTTAAATTGCACTCTGCATTTAACGCACCATTTACAATTATTTAGACCGATTCTTAATAAGAAAAAAATAAACTTACAAGATAATATTGTCGCAAAAACTCTTAAGAAGAGCAAAATAAATCTCACTATTGTAATATTTTTTCGCAAAATTTTTTATCAACGAAACTAACACAAATTTAATTCTTCCTCATGTAAATGTGTATAATATGTCAACCACATAAATTATAATAAATATTGAGTAGCACTTTCTATATACATGTATATGTATAAGAATCAATAAACTAAAACTGAATTATGTCTTAAACTAAATAGTATTACAAAGAAACTACTAATGATTTTGTCGACAATGTTTTCAACGTCAAAAACCTTCTGCTGTTATATCAAAGTTGATAAACGTATTGTCGCTTAAAATACATTTTACACAAAATTTACGCATTTTGTGAAAACAGAACTTCTGCCAACTTCGGATAAAATCACTTTTTTTCAAGACGACGAACTCATTGCTTGTATGACCGACTGCAAATCAACAAGTTATGAAAATGATATTTTGTATGCTGACGGAATACAATTATTCAATATAAAAACATTGTCGACATCGAGTTCACTAAATGAATGAGACGTAATGAGCACGCGATGTATGACGTGCAATGTGGATGCCTTACATATAAGTATTCCTTGATTGCTGTGATTTTAGTGCCGATCATTTGCACATTGTCCATGTCTCTGCTTGTGTCCCTCGCCTCAACAGTCCCTACAACAGTCAATAACAAGGTTCCGCTTCAGTCACGACGTACTGCGACGCCGAGTCTTCGGCGAGTTTCAGCGAGATTGCGAAATTATTAAACGAGAATGTCATCGCTGTGGCAGCGCGACAGGCTGGGCGACTGAAGAAACATGGACAGAGAGCACAGTGTTCGTCGTCTTTTATTATATCTTTTAATTATTTTATCTTTTTTATTTTATTCGTAGAACACAAAGCTTTCGTACTCCTACGTTGTAAAATAAGTCCCAGGTTAAACAATGCACACACTATTATTTCCTATTTATATGTATGATTTAGAGTTGGAAAATTACAAGCTATTTGGTAACGCTGTCACATTGACGAGTTACTTTTCAGAAAACAGAACGGTAACGCGCGCGATAACGCATACTTTTATGAAGTTGTCTTCCTGGTTTTAAATTATATTTGTTTATTGTGAGCCTATAAATCAGCAATGCTTATAATAAGCAAACGTAAAATATCGGTCGCACTTTGTGTTCTATATTTGTCCAAAAGTTGGTCTTCAAAATTTATCAGGCATTTCGGATTGCTTTGCTCTCTGAACTCACAGAGCGTAAGAAAAAGACTGAATATAAGAAAATCATCTAGACATCCACCAGTTCTTTTCACATTGCTTTAAAACATGCAATAGAAAAAGATATGAAAGAGAGATTAAAATGTTCATGAAACATGCACAATTGATGAATGTATTTGAGAAAGAAATGTACCACGTTGATAGTCTAGACGTGCTTGTAGTTTTACACATTTTTTTGTAATTCTAACATTTTCTTTTTACTATAAAGATGTAAACTACTTTTGTTCTACTATTATTTATCAAATGACCACGTTGAACGCTCAGTAGAAATCGGATATGTTTTCTACGGGGCCTAAATTATTAGATTTATACAATATATATATAATAAAAATTATTGCTATTAAATAACCTGCGAATTCTTGGCAAAATTTATTTTACTTAGATGAGAAAAACCATCACGCATAAATGGATAAAAACTTATCCAGATATGACTGATGTGGCGTTTAACGTGTTAGTCAAATGTGTATTTAAAAAAAATTGTTTATTTTACATTTATATCATAAAAAAAATATATGAAATAACTAGAAAATAAGACTTTAAAAACTACACGCTATATTTAACTATAATTTACATTTTTATTAATTACATTTTATTAATACATTCCATCAAATTACATTTGGAGAAGGTAAACAGACTGTAGATACTATACGTCATTTTTTAATAGAAAAGTAAAAATCATGAGATAGATTTACAGTGTGAGACTTCTTACATTTGTATCATTATTCGTTTTTATAAAACTAGTATTGTAGAACAATATGCAATTTTACACATAAACGTTATAATTTGTAATTTCACCATTTGTATTTATTAGAAATTTCTTTCGTTTAGTAACAAATATTTCTCAATATTTCTCACTATACTTTATATTAATCTACATATTTTAATTCTGCTAAACATATTTACACATACACACATTTGATTTAGTTTAGTTTTTAACTTCTACTTATATTACGTTTTTTCCACTATCAAAAGACATAAAACTATCAAGTTTTTTATAAAGCATTTATTAAATTTATGATGAGCTTTTAGGTTCTGCGAAAATTGAAGAAGAATAATCCACACAACTACACTAACATCTTTTTATATGTTACTCACCTAATTGTGTCTTTTTCACCGGATTTTCCTCACGGTCACGTTGCTTGACGTGCGATCGCGAATAGGGGTTGGTTTCGTTTCCGAGTGAACGCAGACTTCAAGGGTAGAATATCAACGGAGTGATGAAGCGACGATAGGCTTCAGGGTGGTTTCCAAGGGACTGCTTCGTGCCGAAAACGACTGGACGACTCTCGAGCTTCGGCCTGTCTCGGCCTGCCTCGAGTCTAGCTGACCTAGTTTCATCTTGCACAACCTACGCAGCCACCCCAACCAGGGGTGCTTTTACGTAGGCGTGGCTATCCGGTTGCGAATGGGTGGGAATCGAAGGGCGAAACGCAGTGGTGGATAACAGGGCGTGTCGCTGCACCGCCAATCCAAGAATGAACGTCATTCTTGACGTCAGAGGGAAAAAGAGAGTTGAAGAGGAAGCAAGTATGCCAATTTTTCTTCTTGTCTGTTTTTTTTTGTTTTCGAGTTTCTTTTTGTTTCCTCTGCTCTCGTGGTTTTCACGATGGAACGAATCTGCTACTAATACTTTTGTGTGTTTATATTCAATTCACTACTTGAGACGGGAGATGAGAAAAGTCTCATAGCAGTCGAGAAATGAGAATCTTAAGCTCTCAACTTCGGTGATGTGCAAAAATACGGAGGTAAGTTTTGAGCCACCTAGAAAGAATGATACTGTCGCCTACAAATTTCAAGATTTATATATTTCAACATACATGCATATATATTTTTTAATACTTTATTTGTCAGGATATTCTGTGGTAAAGTAAAAATATGTATAGAAACAAACATATACATATATATATGTAAAATTACCACACGTGCCAAATATTAAATATTAATCTCTTTACACATATTCTACTTTGTACTGAAAATAATGACTGTCTTGATGTAATGACTAGTATAGTATTTTCTAAATGTATTAAGACATGTAGTGTTATTTTTTATGATATTGAGATATTAAACGACTTCATATAAATGTTAATCAAATCTGAAATATAATCTGTAATCTATGTACCATCGACAAGTCACGATTTGCTCTAGTAAAATATACTCTTGGTTTATATAGTTAAAATATATCTAACATAGAAGGAGAACGTTCATTAGGTTGTGCGCAACGGTTCACCGTAGACAAATCTAATTGCTGATGGTCCGATTTCTGGAAAATGTCGCGACGCCTACATCTTCCACTGGACTAGTGGGGTGCATCGGGAGCGAAGAACGCGAACAGGTAGGTAAACAGAGACAACTGTCATTAGAAAAGGAAGAAACGATTATGGTTTCATCGACAGAGGGGATAGAAAGGACAAAATGGACGTCAGCCAATAGAGCGCCGGGACAAAATGGCCGTCAGTGAATTTAATCAATACCGTCCTCTGTCCTTCGTGTAGGTGGAGGACAGGACGAGACCCAGAAAGGGCCAGGGATGTAACTAGTGTATTGTGCGCGTGCACGTATTTCTCTCGTTAAAGTCGACATATCTTATCTTATGAAAATTCTCCCTAAGTAAGCATATGTATCTCGTGTATTAAGAACTTAATGTTTTTCAACTGTTATTTTTCTATGCTGTATCAATGCTTTGCAAATAAGAAAACTATACTCAAAGATTTGTAATAAAAAATGCGTAGCTGCATAATATATTATTATTAACTAGAATATATTATCTAAATGTGATCGCATTGATACATACATGTGTGAAGATACATTATTCACGTATTTATTGTAGAAATATTTAAGAGAAGTGATATTTTATTTTATATATTTACTTAGTATACATATTGGTACTTACAATTAGCATATCTATTTGATCGCGAGAAAATTCTTTCTCTCTCTCTCTCTCTCTTTCTCTGTCTCTCTCTCTCTCTCTCTCTCTCTCTCTCTGTCTCTTTCTCTCTCTCTCTCTCTCTCTCTCTCTCTGTCTCTCTCTCTCTCTCTTTCTTTCTCTCTTAGGACTGTTGATAGAAAAACGCTTGAAATGACAAAATGTGTTTTTAAGTTCTTACAAATTCATTCTAAAGTTGTCGTATATATATATGTGTAGAGAGAGAGAGAAAAAAAGAAAGAGAGAGAGTAAATATTATTATTACGTAAGATTATAATTTAAAAGAATATTTGTAAGTTATTTTATCCTATGATTATCAGAGAAAACAGTAGGCCGACCAAAACAACATTTGGTTAGCATCAATCCCGCTTCTTTAACCTTCCATTATTTGGAAAGTAATACAGACTAGCTATACAGACCTTACCAGACTTTTCGTTTTTGTCTTTTGAGAAATTTTGAATTGATCATATAACATTTAAATAAGCAGTTTTCTAAATGCATTATACACTTTCAATAAACAATAAATAAATTTTTTGCACTATGTCTCATTAATAATTAAAATCAAATATATTTACATATTATACATGTAGCTCATGTAATTAACAAATATCACAAATAAGCAGCAATCAGTCGTAATTCGTAATTTGTATTTAGCGTTTTATGTGACTTTCTTTTTATTCTTTTTATTAATACTATTTTATATTTGTAGTTTTTAATTTCAATTAATGTGTGTTTTTATAATTATTTATCTAGCTGAAGAAAATCGGAATCGAATGTTCTCTGACTCATAAGAAAGAATTTTTCTGTATTATTATACTTACTCGAAACATAATGTTATTACCATTCTCATTTGCTTAAAATCGGAAAGTCTTTTTATTTATATTTTATTTCTATTTTATAACAGTTAATGTGTTTTTATACTACTAGGTTTTGTAATTTAATATTATATATTCTTAATATTATATACTACTTTACTTATTGTAAAATATGATATTTTTTTCAATTATCTATTAGGAATTGTTAATAATTATTAAAGATAAAAAAACGCAGCAGTTTTTCATATTGTGTATTGGTAATTTATACATATTTATTTACAGAACGAACGAATTCGTGCCGAAATTCAAATTTAAGTCTCTAGTATATTTGACTTTTGTAAACTTATAACGGCTACAATGTTTTATTTGATGTGTACATTTTAAAATTTAGTTTTTGGCGATATTATTAGTTTCAATATTTTAAAGGATTCCGAAATGGATATATATATTACTTTTTGATTAATTTTTTTACGCGGTAAAAGAAGAACCTGTAATATAAAAATATTTTCTGTTTTTCTATTATTTTAATATCTTTTATATAAATTAATATTACTGTTAATATTCTATATAAATTATTTTATATGAATATTTATGTTCGCTGTTTCTTTTCTCATATTTCCGTATAAATTTGCATTACACAATTGAGAAAATTCTATCTTCATTTTCTAAACTACAAAGAGAAGAAATGTATATTTATCAACGTGTACTTCTCGATTTCCGTTACTTTTGATGTCAATATTTTCTCGTCAGAGAATCCGTTTCGTCGAACCAAAATAACATTTGACCATGAAAGTTCAACTTGGTAATAGGCGGACGTAGGGCCGTACGAAAAGTGGCTCTAATCTAGACGTCGCACACACAAAAATTCAAATCTTTACATTCTTAGAATAAATTAACTTCTACATAAATTCTCATACTTTATTATAAAAAAACTATTATTATAACTACCCTAGTTTTATTAATGTTGTTTTTTCAAGCAATCATTGCTTGCAAAAATCGATAAGTAATAAGGTACAGTTTTCGTAATAAAGTACAGTTTTACAGTTGTTCCTGTTTAAAGCTATAATTTTAAAATACTTGTTAAACTCTTAAACATTGCTATTTTAGTACAAACAAGCAAATTAAATGGCAAATGTATGCGTAAAGATCTTATTTTATCGGAATAAATATATATAGAAGAAAGCTTTCTATATTCTATAATATATAAACATCAAATTGTTTTAGTAATATTAATATTAACGTCTATTTGTGAACTTTTAATTACTTATGTATGAAATTTTCTTTTTCTAGTTTTACGTAGTGAAGAAAATACAAACTCGCGGATTTATATTTTTGCACTGGGCTCCGTAGAAGTTATAGACGATTCTGTTTGACAATAAAGGTATAAAAGCCACGGATCTACATGCCGAAACAGACAGTGTGTATTTGATGTGCGAGGTGATAAATTCGTTTCGAAGAATATCAGTTCGAGCAAGAGAGTTCTTAGCACGAGAAGTAATATTCGTGTTAAAGAATCACTGGTGAATCTGCTAAATATTCTTGTGAAACTTGATCTTAACCAACGAATTTTTACAAGAGAAAAACATTTTTAAACTCTTCACGTATTTGATTTTATTTTCAAGGTAAGCACAATTTTGTGTTTTCGCGATTTATTTCAAGAATATTCTATAATATATGAGAAAGAGAAAAACAATAGTGTTTGAACCAGTTATTATTGAACCAGTTTTCACATTTGTAATATAATGTAATGCTGAAACCGTATACATTGATAACGTGTTAATTTAATATGTACGATAAACATCTACTGATAAAACTTTTTTTTTTTTTTTTAATTACATCGTATGAAATCTTGCAACAAGATTCTGCTATATATGATAACCGTCTTTATTGCGGTCATTTATTGTACACAACCGAGTACTAAATTCCGTTCTGATTCTCTGAAATACATTCGCGAAAGCGCGGTCAGACTCCAGGAATTCCTCTTGACCGTATACGCTAACCTCTCTCGACATACCAGTATCGAGATGCGAGGAAGGGAGAGAGTAAACGCAGATTTCCTCTCCTACATCCCCTTCAGAATATTGATTAGCCATCATTTTCAGATGACTTCTTCGTCCCGTTGGATGTTTCTGGGGATGTTGGCGTTGGCGAACATCGTAGCGAGTGTCCCGCCTCCTCTCATAACCGACGCATGCTCCCTGATCTGCAACCCCGGAGCGGAGACTGAAGAGGATCGTCTGCGGGATCCCAATGTGTTCGCTAGAATTCCCAAGGCGAGTTGTGAGATCCAGTCCGGTGACGACCACGATCAAGCGCGGATAATTATGAGGCACTGTTTGAAATTGTGCTCTTTCGATCTGACAGTTGATTCTGTGGCTAACTGTGCTGCTATGTTGTCGACCTTCGCTGCAGAGTATGCATGTTACTGTGAGGCTCTGTCACCTTTGAGTCCGAACACTCATCGCTTGGGTGAACAATGGAGAATCGATGCTTTGGTGGAATATATATCGCAGGATCTCTTTGATAAGATTTTTAAAACACAACTCGATATTCTTATCTTATGCGATATCTTTAATGAGAAGTTTCCTTCAAAAGCTAAACTACAACCAGGACGTATAATTAACAAATGTAAGGAAATAGAAAACCAAACACTTCAACTCCATCAAAGCAGGCAGAAACGAGATACCTCACGCCAGGAAAATCTAGATACCACGCAGCAAGAAGAGCTAAGCAAAATATTAAACTTTCAACAATCAGATATCACAGTAGATGACGGTTCTGATACAGACTATTTAAAAAGAATGAGTCAAGACATTGGTTTAAATACAGAAACCGTATTCACAAGTCAAGCACCAGATAGGAAGCTCAAACCTGGAGATGAAGTGTACGATTTGGAGATAAATAGAAAGTCAGCCCAGTCAGTATACAAAAAAAGTGTGGTAATAGACGTAGCGGACATCTCTACTTCTCAAGAAATTGAATTAGAGAATAAATCAAGAGAAGAGATTGAGAAGATATTGGGAATGAAAAAAGAAAATGAAGGAAATTCTCGAATGAAGATGCCCAACAACAACAAAAAGTAAAACGTAAATTTGCTTATTTTACATATATTTATAGTGATTTATTAAATTATAAACACACATGGCTGTAATTAAAACAATTTAAGATACTTATGTGATCTAAAATATGCTTAGTTCTCATTTAATTATATATCTGATTTTTCTTTTGGCAAAATTCAAATATCGTCGTTACATTGAAAAATAACTTTTATAGTTTGATTATATAGTATAGTAATTCTTATGAGCGATACGAAATATTGAATAAATTGTTATATTTAATGGTTATAATATTGTTTTAATGCGTAATATTCAGAGTTGCATAATATTATTAAGTCGATAAATCGAGATGCAAAAGATAAATTATTTTGTTTTTATTATAAAAAACTTTTTGTTGTTTTTATGTGTAATTTTATGTTACATGTATCTCTTTGTTATTTGCGTTATTACACTTAAGTTAGGTAACAGCAAAATATAAAATATCTGTTTAGAAATATAAAACTAAAGCAAGATGTTACAGACAACTCTTTAAACAATATTTTAATAACAATGAATTGTATTTTTGTGTGTTATAAATATATAACAAATAACCACAAATAATACTACAAATAATATAAGAGAGTTTAATGTTGAAATAATCGATTTAGACTTAATAATTCTACACAAAAATCCGTTCACACGGCACGTATTACATTTTGCATGATGAAAAGATATTTTATATTATTATATTAATTTGTAAAACTAATTTTAATATAAACTTCTTAAAATTATGTTAAAATTAAAATGTATTTTAAATTGTTTCGAATATGTTCATTTCTAATTGATACTATTGTATCCTGTAACGATGTAATCACAATGACATTAGAATTAAATACATACTATATATGTTCTACACTTGCTTTTTACATATACATATTTCTATTATGCTAATATTAAACAATTACAAACTTATAATAAACATATATGTATATATGTATATATACATATATACATTATATTTAAATAATAATATTATAATAATATTATTATATCTCTATTAATACTAATAGCAATTTATAATGATATATAGATACATAAATAAATGACATTATATTTATTAAAATGATACGTTTTTATTGTTATGTTAACCAATATAAATAAAATCTCGTCTTAATTTGAGTATGCGACACGTATGTACATGAGTTTTCACATTTTTTTATCTCAGAAAAGTTTCAAATAATGTAAAAGTTTATAATATTAAAACAGTTTTTATTGCAATTCATTAATTATAATCATTAAAGGCGATAAAAAAATCCGAATAAGATTAGTGACGTGTGAACAGGATGTGTAATATGTGTATCATGCAATAATTTCTATTTCTATACACGCACGATATGCAATGTGCATTCTTGCGTTAATTTTAGCCAATTTAGAGCAATTTTATGTGATAATAAAGTATTTCAAAGCATATTAAGAGCAAGTAAAAATGCAAAATACAAAATTCATGTCTTCCAGTATTAACCGTGTACAGTAGTCTTGGCAATAGTGACTTGCTTTAATGTACAATAACATATAAGTACAACGATATCATTAGTATATTTCTGCATTAACTATAGTTACTCATTATTTAAAATAAACTTTATCTCGCGATATCTTGTAATAAGAAGAACTGCTGTCGATTACTGATTAATTACTCACACAGATACAACGCCCTTAGACATCTATGTGGACGTCTAATAACACTTCATGTGACTTCTAATGAATATCTAATGGAAATATGTATAAAGTGCTGTAGAGTGTTTGTATAGAGTGATGGCTATCTCCATTCGAAATATTAGCATTAGGAAAGTGATCAAATAATTATAACCAGCGTGTTTTGTCTGTTATATCATGTCGATTTAAAAGAAAAAGTTGTGACGCGACAATAAGATGTAGATTCTAGTATGCCTGTACGATGCATTTTCGTAGCGTGCTCTCGATTATCGATTGACACATATTTCTACAAACTTTAATGTAATAAATGTATTCTGTTCTCATCTTTAGTAAATAAGAGCAGTAATTAAATAAGAGCAGTAATTGCAGACAAAAGTTACACAAATTGTAAATATTTAAAAAGACTGCTACATATTTATGATCATATATATAATCATTGTACAGTAAATACGTTTAACAATCGACTGATTATTGAGAGTGCGAAAGAAAACTTGGCTACGGTACTTTAGATTTTATCTCATAATATCTCGTACATTGTATTTATACGTAATAATATACTTACTGTATCTATAATTTATATATAATTTAGAAATATAAACTCACATTGTAATTACTAATAATTTATATATATATATATATATATATATATATATATATATATATCATATATATCATATATATATATATATATAAATTTAATTGCACGATTAGCGTTCTCACTTAGAAAAGAACATCCATCATAGATAAAATGGATTATGTGAATCGAGTAAGAAAAAAAGAATTGAATAGGCGAAGAATCAAATCGATACCAGCTAAAAGGAATAGCGCGACGGCCTATGCGTGTCTCGTTTTTTTTTTTTTTTTTTTTTTTTTTTTTTAGAGCAACGTCACGTGGCGATGCAGCAACTTTGAGGAAGAATATATATAAAAAAAAAATCATTTGTTTCTAAGAGAAAGGCATGTGTACGTGTGTATATGTGTGTGTGCATGTGCATGTGTGATGTGTGTACACATATATAAATATATATAATTATTATTAGTAACGCGGTTTTTCCACGTTTAGCAAATCTTTGCGTCCCTAATGCTCATGGGAAGTATTTTTGTACGTTTAATCTAACTATATACTGTTTCGCTCTAAAAACTACATCTATTGTTATCATTGTGATACTCGCTGCTGCGATCGTCTTTTGAATCGTTAATATGTAATTATTATACATATATATATAAAAAAAAGGTGTATAATAAGCGAGCGTGCGTTTGATTGATCACGCGCGTTTACAACAAATCCAGCGAAATGAAAGTCTCATCCTCCGAACGACTTTCGAGAAAAAACGCTGCTGAGTATTTTTTGACTATAAGACTACTGCTGCTTGTTATATTATCATTGAACTATATATATATATTTTTTAGTTGATTATCTCTCCGCCGGGAATGTTGTTAATCAATAATGTTCTCGATCGCGGAAATCTTTGTCAAATATATTATACTTTGTTTTTTACCCGAAGTGAATAAAAAAAAAAAAAAAAAAAAAAAGAGTTTCCTTGCGAGTCGCGCACGCGCGACTCAAAATCTCGTCTTTTGTTCCACGTCTATGTGTTTTCTATGAGTATTCGCGCGGTTACATTCCTTAGTATAATCTATCACAGAACTATAAATTTGCATTTTTTTTTTGTTCTTTTTAATCGGTATATTGACTCGTCGTTGAATAATCACATAAACAAACAATACTTATTTATTATAAATGTACATACAAACTGTTATTGTATTAAAAAGAAAAATGTGAAGAAAATATACAATTATGACTCTCTTCGATTCTGACGTTTTTTTTTTTCTGTCTCTATGACTTTAATGTACATGCAGCATTTTCTTAGAAAATTCTTTCATTATCAAATCTCTTACATTAATAAGTTACAATTGCAATTTTTTTTTGGTTTTGTTTTTTAATAAGGTTTACTTCTGCGATGCCGGTCGCGATCTTTTCCGGTGCCGATTTTAGTTAACAATTCATGATTCAAGTTTTGTTCCGTTAGCGCCAGTTCCGCTGGTCGCCAAATATTGATAATACCTCCTTCGCCGACCGTCACTAAACGACCACTCTGCAGAGATTTTAATACATTTAATCGTCAAACAGTTTCTTTTTTTAAATGAAATTTTCTTCGAATTATTGACCTTACCTTTTCATGCACCCAACTGTCACGTACTATTTGTTTATTTCCCACGATTTCGTAACACGTTTCCAACTGATTATTCGTAATGCTGAAACATCTTAAGTTCTCCCTAAAAACAATATCATTTTTTATTACATATCATATTAAAAAAAAACTATGTACAGAATTTATTTCTAATAATGTCAATATACTATTTCAAAGTAATTAAGAGATTTATCTATTGCAAATCCTGGAATAAAAATAGATTATTAAAAAAGAATTGAAATCCATACCCTTTGAGCGTACTACAACCGGCTAGCAGAAAAGGTTGTCCAAAGATGCTTGTATTGTGAACCCTTACTAAGTAACAACTATCAGGATCATCGTTCTACACAAAACAAAGGAATTTTTTTCAAGTACAAGTATGTGAAACGAAAGGAAAGGATAACAAGAATATAGCACGACAAAAACACCTATAAAAAAAAACATTTTAAAACGTTATAGAAATGATATGTGTACCTGTGACGAAGGTAAATTATCACGTTCAAATGTCGCGTATGCACTGGCATCTTCGCAATTCCAAAGCTGCAGTGCGTGTGTATGCGTTGTACACCATAAAGACTGATCCGTTAACCAACCTATCCTATCCTGCAGGTCACGATTAATAAAAAACAAAATTCCTTTCTACGTCACTTGATATAAGAAAATATACAAGACAATTGTCTCACCACTGATGACTCTGTGTTTAACGAGTACGTTAAAGCTAGATCTTCCGAGGATTGTGTGAGATCAAATACATTTATCAGACCATCTGTACTGCCAGATGCCAAGACATCACGTTTGGTGGGATGAAAAGTTAGATGAGTGATGTCGTCCATGTGGGATTCCCAGTACCCGCCAAGAAGATTATTTTTACTTTTTATCTTTGAATTGGTTTGTCTTATGTCCCAGAACAGGATAAATGCGTCACCACCTATGTGCTCCGTGCCACCGGCTATGAGCTTTTCATCGCAACTAATGTCAAAACTAGCCAAAGGTTTTGTCTTTCCACCTTCTGTGCTATCTAAAACAACATGTGCAAAGATAAATTACAATTACTTAGATATTTATCACACGATAAAATACTTTTTTTACAAAATTGTTTTTAATCACATAAAACATTTAACATTGAAATCAATATACCTTCAAATTCTGCCACAACCTTTCCCTTAGCGCGCATATCACATGCTGCAATATGTCCATCATTGGTAGCAATATATAATATGTTTCTGGAAGTAGAACTAAATTTAATTCCCACAATAGGCGATTGACTCTGGTTTAATGTAATTATCCGATTTAAAAATTGGCCAACAGAATATACCACGCAAGAATAATCTGACAAGGCTGCTCCAATCCTAAACTCTGACTCGCTACATGAAACAAATAAAATTTTGTTGTAATAAAATAAAATCAATATATATACATATGTACAAAATGTATCAGTTTGCTTCACATCAAATCCAGATGCAACTTAACTTAATAAACACATGTACGTTCAAACTTACTGGCATTTTCAAAAGAGAAAAATGCTTCATATTATTGTTTATCAATATAAAGTATAGAAGTATCAACACAAAAGATATACTTAGATTTGTTTTTGTACAGATTTGATGTGAGATGTTTCCGTAAGAAAATTTAAAAGTTGCCTTTGCGTTCCACAGACAGACAGAATGTAATTTTGTTCGGACGACACCGACTCTTCCATCGACAGTATCAGCTCGTTTTTCTTGCAGGTTTTTCCATTTACTTGTTGTTTGTGCGATTTCTTGTCGTTCTCAACGCTCAAGTTTTGCAGCGACTCGATTATTTTCGACATGTCTCAATTTGGTTTCGCTTTGAGATTATATTTAGTGATACAAGTTTATAATCCGATTAAAAAACATTAAAGGATTTTTATCCCTCAATATTTACCGTGCTCAGACCAGCCAGGCTTTTTGACAATCTTAGGGTGCGATCACAGACTGGGAAATCGGAGCGGATTTACGGGGTGGGATTTTGAGAGATTACTCAATCGCAAATAAACAAGCTACTCCGATTTTTGACGGTCTTTCAATTTTATGAAACGGAATTATTCTGATTGGTTGCCCTTCCCATTGTAACTCGTTTTCATTCCGCTCTTGTACGCGTGTGAGGAAATCAACCAATCAGAATAACTCCGTAAAATTGTGTATCGTGTGATTCCCGAATCCCGAGTTGCTAAAATCGAGATCGCTCGTTTTTTTTTTATTTGCCATTGATTGATCCTCCTACTATACTATTTTTTTGTTCCATTTTTTTTAGTCTGCACGTGACTGACGTGACCGCACTCTTACGTGCTCAATCAGCTATTGACCAGCTTCGGTGCAGCCGAAAAATTATGTACCATGCTTACGATCGAGCGAAACATGTGTCTCTTGTGCAACATGGCGACCGGCAAAAGGCTGGCTGTAATTTTTCCACAAAAAGCTATCAATTTATTCGGCAACAATAAACTAAACAAATTTTCCTACATTGTTTTGCAACAATGTAACACATGTCGATATGTATCGTCCGCCGCGCCGACTGTCAATGGTTGGAATCGCGACAGAGTGAAAAAAAGTAAGTGCGAGATTGCAACTGTGTTACATCATTTTCGAAAGAATTTTATTTTCAATGTTTTTGCCTGCTTGTCAGCAAATTACTCGACTTTTGTACTAACATGTCGATTTTTAATCGTTTATATTTCCATTTGTTCAACGCTCATTGTTATCCGATATGTATTTTATGCGTCGATGTGAGTCTAACCATGCTGACATAACCTAACCTGTACTGCGATTGCACACATGTAAATTATTGTGCACAGTTTACATAGTTTGTTTCTAAAAGTTTTACTATTTTCGATCATTTTCTTTGCAAAGCTGTAATAAAATTCTATTCATCCGTTCTAACATTTTATCTAGTTTTTAGAACAATCTGAGCTTACAATTTGTTTAAAAAACAGTTGTGTGAGTTGCATATTTTGCATTTTTACATTTTACTATCCGCTTTTTTCAGATCATATCGGAAAGATAGTTCAATCTTGCAGAGGCATACATATAACAAACAAATTGTTAAAACGTAACTATTACGAGATTTTGGGTGTTTCGAAAAATGCCTCGGCTAAAGATATAAAAAAGGCATATTTTCAGCTGGCCAAGAAGTATCATCCCGATACAAATAGGGATGATCCCGACGCGAGTAAAAAATTTCAGGAAGTTTCTGAAGCTTATGAGGTGTTGAGCGATGATACCAAAAGAAAGGAATATGACACTTGGGGCGCGACCTCTGAACAAATGGGAATGGGTCAGGGTCAGGGAGCCAGGCAGGGGTATAGTCAAAATTGGCAATATAGGTCAACTGTTAATGCGGAGGAACTGTTTAGAAAAATATTTGGTGATGCTGGATTTGCTTTTGAGGAAGACTTTACAGAGACAAAGTTTGGCTATGGTGCGGCTCAAGAGGTGTGCGAACAATATATATATTTGTGTACTTCATTTAGTTTCTAACTTTAATGCAGTATGATGAAAGTAATACAATTCTTATACACACACACAGGTGGTAATGAACCTAACATTTTCTCAAGCCGCTAGAGGTGTGAATAAAGATGTCGATATAAATGTCATAGATACGTGTCCAAAATGCCGTGGTTCACGTTGCGAATTAGGCACAAAGCCAATAAAATGTCCCCACTGCAACGGCACTGGAATGCAAACCATAAGCCACGGTCCTTTTGTAATGAGCTCAACTTGTCGTTATTGTCAGGGTACACGAATGCTCATCAAGTTTCCTTGCACCGAGTGCCATGCAAAAGGACAAACGGTATGAAAACGTATATTTTTTTTTTTATCTATTAACATTTTTCTCCAAGAAAGAATCGCTCGCTATTTATTTGATCGCTTGTTTTTACAGGTACAACGTAAGAGAGTAACGGTTCCAGTTCCGGCGGGCGTGGAGGACGGTCAGACAATTCGTTTGTCCGTTGGCAAGAAGGAGATATTTGTGACATTCCGCGTGGAGAAGTCCCGGTACTTCCGTCGTGACGGATCCGACGTACACACCGATGCAGAAATCTCGCTTGCGCAAGCAGTGCTGGGTGGTGCAATACGAGTAGAGGGCGTGTACGAGGATCACACGATACAAATAACGCCCGGCACGTCGTCCCACACGCGAATTCGTTTGAACGGCAAGGGTTTGAAAAAGGTCGACGGATTGGGTTACGGTGATCATTATGTGAACATTAAGATCACCATACCGAAACAATTGACCGAGAAGCAGCAAGCGTTGCTTCAAGCATACGCCGAACTTGAAAGTGACACTCCTGGCAGTATATATGGCGTAACATATAAAACAGATGGTAAGAACAAATAACAAAACGTCATTTTTAATTTTATCTCTTGCGATATAACAGATATATTCAAGTATATCTATTGAGTCGCAAGTGTGTGTGCACATGTGTATGTTACATTTTGTAATATTCTTCAGTCCAGTTCGTGTACGTTAAACGATATTACAATAGCATCAATACTTTTATTAGATCCTCAAGTCGCTTGAGTTTTCTCCTCTGTATACCTGCTCTTCTGCTAATACATTAAAAATAAACATTGTTGTAAATTAAAACAAATGCGTTTTATTGGTGTTGTATATTCGAAGTAAAAGAGTTTTTCTCGCACGAAGAGTCTTACAATAACGTTCGAAGTTCAAATGAATTGGGTTCAGTAATTAATTTAACGAAAAGAAGATGTAAATATCTGGTGAATATTTGGTAACGCCTAGCTTCGACTTTGTTTTCTAGGCACGGCAGGTCCAAAGGTACAAACTCAAGCGAGACAAGAGGAAATGAATGATCAGACTAATCAGAATGATGGGTTACTTAAAAAAATTAAAAAAGCCATTTTTGGATAAATAAATTAAGTAAGTAGATTGCAATTTAATTCTGCGCTGATTCTTTGCAGCCTTTATTTGTCGTTAAATATTTAAATTACATATATTATGAGAGTCTTAAGATATACGTGTATTCAATATATATATACATTGAAGTATATATATATTGAATTCGACACTTTTTCTATTTATTAATTATAATTCTTTCTTATATTTATTAATTCTATCTTTCATAAATATATAATGTGATACTAATTGGTGATTTAGAATTCCTACTAATGTATTTATAATTCTATTAGTATTAATTTCACTATTTATATATTGTTGCAACTAAAATATATTTTGAGAAGTATTTACATGTATATTTTTTTCTTTGTGATTTTTTGGAGAAATTAATTTTTCTCAACAAGAATGGTTTTTGAATGAAAAACAAAATATTTATCGCGATTGTTACTATTGAATCTTCAACGATTAAAATTAGATTTCTGTGTTTTAGATGTTCTATACACATTCTAATAAAAAAAAAAAAAACTACTTTTGTTAAAACTACTTTTATAAAACTGAGGTTTATTTGTAGGTACGAAAGAGTGCTATTCGGGTCCGTTTAACTTGATGGAATCTATACGAATGGCAATTGGTAATGTGCCTAATCGCGTAGAACAACTCTCCGAGTCCGAACATCCAGGAGACAAGTCTCTTAACAATGAATCCGCGCGTGCTACCAAAGATACGTCGAGGAGCGATAGAAAAAATGAAACCAAGGCTGAAAAACAACGGCAGAAGATGGGCTAGGATGTATAAATTAACGTTTATACATCAAGAGAATTTACTACACTTTTAATCAAGTTAATAGGAACGAGCATGAGAACCGAATAATACGGTTGTACTTAGCAGCAACGCAACCGTTTGTTATTAAATTTTCCGCTTCGGCAGAAACCTTTCACAGTTTAAAAAAAAATCGTTGACAATTGCGTTCTGCTGAACGCGGCAAAAATTAGATAAATGAATCAGCGTTTAGATATTGTTTCGACAATCTAGATGTATAGCCGTATCGTAGTAAACAAGTTTATTTGTTACGTCTTATTTAAATAAAATGTACATGAAAAGTGTAGTGAAGCTGCTGTTGTTGTGACCTCTCGATCGAAACGGGGTGTATATTTGTAAAATAAATGCCATGAGAACGAGCATATATATGTATACACGTTTATATTCTCTCAAATTTAAATTGCACCGAGAGTCACTTATTTTTCTAGTTGAGTTTTTCTAACTTTTAGAGTCAGCCGTGTGAGTCGGACTATTGATTGAGATTTGGATTTGAATTTAATCTCTTAAGCCTCGACGACCAAACCGTATTTCAGTCCGATGTTTGTGAGGCTTTGAGTCGCTGATACTCGCAACACAGCCACTACTATTGCCGCGATGGTGACAGCGCCTTCTAAATAGAGACCGTACAATATCCGCACGTGACCGACAATGGTTGAGAGACCGCCTGCCGCAGTGAAATCCAATGGAAATAGCACGCTCGCTGCGATTGGCCTTGATCGCGCTATGCCGAAGCACAGTACTCCCAAAATGTAATAAGCAACTGTACGAAAGAACAAAGATTCTCTTTAATTATTTCTCTTTTCATACAATTCTTTACGTGTTAATTTTTTATTGTCGTTTACTGATCACAGATGAGCAAATAATCTAAAAAAAAAAGAGAGATTCTACGGGAATTTGAGGTCATGTCTGATCAAACAAAAGAGAGAAATCTTTTTTTTACAGTTTCACGCGAAAGAAGAGAGGTAAATTTTTCACCTGAACAAACAAACAGCAGAATTTTCACCCATCTCGGCATCGTCGTGGAATAACTGGACTCCCAGTTTTCAAATCGCACGCCTCGTCTGACGAGCGCGTATCTTCGTAGACGAAGAGCGATCATTATTCCAAAATTCAGTACGAGAAGGAAATGCGCGGGAATGCCGATTACCGCGAAAACAACTCCTACCGTGCGACCGGCGGTAGTTCGCGGAACTGGAGCTCCGAAACCTAGTAATGTTTAACAAAAAAGAATCACAAGAGTAATTACAATAAAACACGCGAATGAATTATAAAAAAGATTTCACGTGATTACTTCAAAAGTTAATTATTTTCTCTCTCATTATATTAACATGCCTAAAGTGGTGATTAATGATATGGCGAACAACACGCAACCGGGAAATGTCCACAACTGTCCGCTGTTGCCGCCCTCGCCGTAGCCGGAACTGACGGCCACGAGAAGAAGTTCCTCGTGTTTGGCCACATACTGCCGGACTTTGTCGCTCCACAACGGTTCGACGTCCTCGTCTTGTTCTGTACGTAATTGACGTAGTTCGGTCGCCAATCCGACCGCTAAATCCTTCTGCATGTGTTTCAGCGAGACAACTTGTTCGCGCTCGCGTGGACCTTCCGTGGCGCAAAACGCCGCGGCCCCCGCCACTGTCCAGACAACAAGCAGCCATAAAAGTCCTGCAATACGTTACATATCTGATGTGAAATATTATCAACGTTCGAAGACTCCTGAGAACTCGTTGCAGTTTCAGAAATTTTTATATGATTTATGTATTTCTATACATTGAGAAAAAACGTCATTAATGAAACGCAACTGTAACGAGCACCGGAGTCTTACAATAAATGTATCAACGAGACCCCGTGTCGAGCTATACCAAATTGCGAAAGCGAGAGTCGGCCCAAAAATCTCAAGTATTTCCAAAACCTCGATGATTTCTTTGGTCCCGATAGATTCTCACTGTCTTCCTCGATGTCTCTGAGAGACGGCAATACTCTCAGTCGCAGCGGTAGTCCTTCTACGGTCTGAATAGCAACGGACTTTGTCCATTTCGTTTGTATTACGCCATTTTTCAAATGAGGCGAGATTTCCGAAGACATCGTGGTCGGCGTGTCTGTAACAATATGACTACTTTAGAATACGCGTGTAGAATAAAAAAGATATCTATCTATACATATACATCAGATTGTGAAAAAAGTATATCGTTTTTATATACGCGCAAGAAAACAGATAAGAGTCAGCGAGTAATTTTTTTTTTATTTTTTTTTATTTTTTTTTTTTTTTTATTTTTTTTTATTTTTTTTTTTAAGTTCAAAGTTCCGCTTGAGTCATCGTGTGTCGAGTGAAATAAAAAATTTACTTAGATTGCATTTAAAATGTCATATGGTGCCGATTGTAAATTCTCGATGAAAGTTGCATTAGCGCAAAATACACGCATATATACGTACAAGCAGCGATCGATTGAAACTTTGTAATAGATATATATATATATACAGCTGTGTTGTACCGTTTTTTTCTTCTATAACCGGTGCATCGCACGATATATGCTGCGCTTTTTTCAATAAATTTTTTTTTAGAAAGAGAAGAGAAGAGGAAGTAATTACGGAATATCTATTAATTACACTGAGATTGTCCGGTTCGAAAACAATTTTATATTCACGAGAATTGTGACATATACTCTCTCTTCCGTCTGCTATTATTTTACAATTTAACGCGGCTTAAAAACATATTATGATAATTGATATTATAATAATAAGTCTTGACGATACTACAAACATGAACAACAACTAAAGTTTTAACACGCAGACAAATTACATACTTTGTCAATAAATGTGAGTTGTGGTTGGATTTATATAAGAACACTGAAGAAGACTAAAAATAAAAATATAGTCGAAACGTTTGTTCAAATTTAACGATTTTGTCATTGTGCACAACATCTTGCAAACAGTTCAGCAACGCCCTTATATGAAACATATTTAACGGATTGTTCATAACTGAACTTGAGGAATTCCCTCGATATTTTATTGATTTAGTATTATAATTTTAGCGTTGTAACAAATAATTTAACGCGACTTAAAAACATATTATGGTAATTGATATTACAATTTTAGCGTTAATATTTATTTGTTACATCAATATTTCGGTTAATTAAAATACCGCTACAGAAATTTAATGCCGATTTAGTCAAAATAATATTTACTTTAAATTAAAAAAAAAATTAATTAAATTAAAAAATTAATTAAAAAAAAAAGTAACTATTAAACAGTGCTTTTAATATTTGAAGTAAATGTTATTTTATACAAATAATATTTATTTGTACTATTTTTTTATACAAATAATATTTATTTGACTATACAAGTCGTTAAATTTCTGTAAATTTAAAAAAATTTAAATTCAAACAGTTTAAATTACCCACCAACGCTACAAACGACATCATTGTCGTCGTCGTCGTCATCGTTCACTTCATTGTTCTTCCCGCGATCCTCCGTCATCTTCACACGAAACTCTATGACGCGACGACGAGCGGCATCCTTGATAAGGGCCGCGTCCTTGACTCGAGGATGAATCAAATTTCTGAAGACGCGACGACCTTTCCTGACACCAGGGGGTGACCGCACAGAAGGCGGCGCAACATACCGTTCGCGTAATACGTGCGACACAGATGTCGGGGCGCGTAATAGCGTCGCGACGTCCGGCACGTCACTGAGAGGCGTCGTGACGCCCCCGACAGCGGTTGGAGGCCGCGGAAAAAGGGGCACATTCATATGAGCTAACGTTAAGATCAGCCACGCGCTGCGATCACCATCGTCTCGGCCCGATTGCGGTCGATTTTCCGGTCGATCACACGATCGTACACATATTTTACGTGGCGTCAACGAAACGACCGCACATAATCCGACTTCCTCGCTTCAATATTAGCCACGACATCACATTGACTTCTCTGAAGATTTACTTCAATCGGAGAATAAAATGCACTTGAATTGTCACATCTGACGTGAAGTTTTTACTGGTTTTTCTTTGATCACATTTTTTCTTCGATCTCACACTTATACATTGCACACTTTTTGTTGGAATAAGTTTTTATGTTCACAACTATTAGATCCATATAATTTTCTGTCTATAGTCGTTCTTCATCTACGCGCGCGAATTTATTTATCGCGTCGTGATTTCATTCTTACATCGAACGACGAAAGCAACACGTTAGTCGTTTTATTTTTAACAGGTCGGCTCTGTGTGCCAGATATTAATTATTATATTAATTAATACATCGTTTTACAATAGTACAATTTGATTCCGCGATTATGCAGCGAGTTAAAGTTTTTTTTCCCGTCCGTCAGCCATATATAACATCCGTTTAATCCATCCGTGTTTCTTGTGAAAGCGTTTTCTTTATTCATGATAAAGACCGGATCGATGAACTTTGCACGGAAACATGTTTTATACGTTTCATTATTAAGTAATACTGTCTTCTCTCCACTGTTGAATACACACTTAATAAAATTACGATGACATATCATCTTAGCTTCTTTTTTTTATAATTAAAATGTATTGCGTACATTTTGCAACTGTAACACAAAGTGATAAATTATATTACAAATATTAATTGAATAAGTAAATGTATTATAAATATTAATTTATATAATAAATATATTATAAATATTAATTGATAAATTTATATATTGTAAATATATATTGTAAATATTAATTGAACCTAATCTCGCGATGCGAGCAAACGTGATTAACTTTTGTTGAAAAAGTAATAATTTATATACATTATTATTTATAAATATATATATATACAAATAAATTTACATACATTATTATTTATAAATTTTTTTGTTACATTTTTATTCTATCTTTAAGTGTTGATATATTTTTATCTGCACGCGACGTGTATGTATTTACAGTTGATTTGTGTCAAGATTTGACGATATATATATATATATCTCTGACACTCCCCTCATTATATAACACAGTTTTAACGTTCTAATCTTAAAGTTTACAATTATCAATCTCCAAGTCAAAAAGTGAAAGAAATAGAAAAAATCATTGCGAACACGCAGAGACGATTTGTTGCCTCGAAGAATTCGGAAACTACTACTGATCTTTCGTAGAATTTCGCGCATTCGGGCGGCGCGTTGCACCGACCCACACAACCGGAAGAAATGTGCTACTGCACAGATGTGTATATATACACTAGTAAAATTAGAATTTCAGCCTTGGAATCAATGACGACGACGACCCTAAGCGCCGCGTACCATATCGCCACGTCGTTCTGTCTACGTCTATCTAATAATCGCGCTCACACTGTACGTTTGTATTTGTATGGTTTAAGACGAGTTTAATCCGCGCGCGATCACGCGAAATTCGTCATATGTTTAATCGAAGATAGAGGAATACACGTGTATGCGAATACACACACGTATTTCGCGTGATCGGCGCGAATTAAACTCGTCTTAAACCCCCTTAAATCTTGTTATCTTGTTAATAAGAATTTAAAATAGAAAGAATGTACTGTTTTCGTTGATAAAATGAAGTAGTAGTTTACACTCTGAGATGAATAAATAAATGAAACAATGTGCGCATATTAACGCAACATTTATATTTATAACAACAAAGAAATAAGGCTCTTGAAAGTTAAAGAATCAAATGGTCAGTAAGAGCCGATGCAGGATGTTTTTTTTGCGGAAAGAATGAATAAATATATATATATAAATATATATATATAAATATATATATATAAATATATATATATATATTTAAATTTTCAGTGTAAATTATATCACTGAATTTTGAATTGAAATTTTCAATTCGTAATTCATACAGGAAGCTGGATTTGCATAACGTATATGAGAAATCCCTGTTTTATCAATCTATCTAAATTGATAAATTAATATTGCGAAAAAAAACACCTTCAGAAGGTCAAGAGTCGAACCAAACATGGCATTGGCACGGAAAGCCGAGGATTCCAGGTTCGACTTCTGGCCGAGGTGTTTTTTCCCAATATTAATTTATTAATTTAAATAGGGGGGTAAAACGGGGATTTCTCATATACGTGATGCAAATCCAGCATCCTATATGAATTACGAATTGAAAATTTCAATTCAAAATTCAGTGG
>QVOA01012390.1:0-30004 GCA_014825685.1 Pseudomyrmex cubaensis | reverse complement strand
TGAATTGAGCGCCTGCAAACGGGGCCGCGCGCTGATTGGATGCGTGTGCGCAACGTCGGGAATGCTTCACCTTGTTTCTTCCACCATGCTTACGACTACGACTAAAATTTTGTCACGTGCAATGACTTTCAGAAATGAGACGCGAGTGATTATCTTTCCTTCCTCGATCGGTCCTATTGTTAAAATACTAAACACTTCAAAGTAAGAAATAACGAAAAGAATAACTTTTTTTTAATACTTAACAACTCTACAAATTGCACAGACTAATTGTATATGACTCTCTAGCATTTAATAATAGAAGAAATAATAAAGCCAATAAGAATAAAAATGAAATTGGATTTGAATTGTGGATAATTTCCACTTTCAATGAAAAAAAAGTATATATATATCGCATGTATGTCTAGCATTCTCTTATTCTGGCGTTATTATTTCTTAATATTTTGTTTTAACAGTAGAAATTCGTTCAATTTTTATTAAAATAACTGTAACATAAAAACTATCCTAAGCAAGATCTGAATAGGTTAGGTTTACGCAACTTTTCGGAATAGATTTCACTCGGAATGATTCCGACTCTTATTGTTTTTACTTTTTCTTTTAAAAGAATGGGAAAAAACGACATAGAGTGACATTATTCCAGTCGGAATTGATTGTAAAAAGTGTTCTCTAATAACTATTCTTATAAACCTAGTATAAAATATTGTGGAAATATATATATCTCTCTATCTCTTGAAATGAGAATCAATATAAAATTTATTATATGTGAGAATATGTGCGTATAGAATTACGAAACTACTGCTAATCTTCGCAACTGAGATATATATTTGTAATAATGATTTGACGTGTATATTACATGGCTCTGTTCGGTTATTACTAGCAGTACCGAGAATTCTATAGTATAGGTAACGGAAACCTATAGATTTTCAGTACTGCCAGTAATAACCGAACAGGGCCATGGTAGTGAGAATATTGTGTTTGTAAATAATTCCGTGATATATGAAAAGTTCTTGAACAGTCAGTTACAGTTTTCGCTCACATCAGTTACCATCAAACATCGATTTAATACAGTCGCATTTAAGAACAGCGGTTTAGTGAACATCAAGCAATCAATTCAACTAGAAATCAAATTTATTTTTTAATTCAAAAATTAAAAAAGCAAAATGAATAGTGCATTAATTGAAATGGGTGATCTTGATATAAATGAAAGAAGACTGATTCAACCAATTGGGTTTCATTTTTCTGAAGAGGTAAAATAATTATAATTAATACACTAGAATCTATTTATAACTGATTTGAGAATAGATCGAAACACTCAATACAAAAATAAATAATATGTTCAGTTTATTAACACCACCAAAGAACGGCTAGAAACTGTCAAACATACATTTGCGATTTCAAAAATCGTATCTGACTTGGACGAATTTTTGAATTATATGATACAATATTGGATATATGAGTACGATTTTTATGAACAAGAATTGGTTTTCAATCGATATCCACAATTTTACACCATTATTGACGGTATGAAATTCTTTACATTAAATTTAAAAAAATACTTTTTATATGTTATTAAAATACACAGAACGTTTTTGAATATTTATTAATAATATTATTTAAAAAATATAAAAGTATAAGAATTAAATGTTATATACAATAATTTGAAATAGTTTATATATTTAAACACTTTTGAATGTAACAATAACACAAAACTTGTCTGTCACTTTCATTAAACAATATTTCTATTTTTTAGTTACATAACTATTTTTGTAGAATGTATAATTATGGAAAATGTGATATACTAAAACATATAGAAAGTGATTTATTATTTAAAATAACATTCACGCATTATCAGCGAACTTAGTAGGATCAGTTTTAATTCATGGCTTTTTCATTCTTTAACACGTTGAATGCCAGACTAATTTTATGACTTGCCCAAAGCATCGGAATAAATATTTTGTTATGCAATGCATATTATTATAAACTATTATTTATAACATATAAGTTGAACTGTATTATCATGTTTTATGCATTTATTTTACTGGAAGTCATCAGTGATTCCTAGAGCGCTGGAGTGCGTTTTCTCGATCTCGCGCTATATGTTATTTAATATTTACAACAATCAGTAGTCAATTGTTTCTTATTTTGCTCATTCCTAATATTTATGTTTTTAAATAGCTCTTAAAAATAATATATTGCCAAACAAAAATCCCGAGTTATTCATTTAACGATTTGTTTTTTCATCTCTTTATACGCCGTCGAATATCATCGGATAGTGAAGAAAGTTTCACATCGCAACATGCGCGTATAACGTGTATCTACGATCTTAGATGAAACTATTTTTATATGTTCTATAGTGCTTTAATTTCTTTACATCATTGTAATAACGATGATAATATTGAAAAATTAAGAAATATGCCATTTACTTGAATTATGTGTTTTTACTAATCTTGGCATCGCCGATCACCAGACTCTCACGGCATTCAACGTGTTAATTAGATACGTTAAAGATAAGAAATTTTTTTGTAAAAAGTAAAACTTGTGGAAAAGAGAAAAAAACGCATTAATTTATTTGCTGACAAAAAGTTAAATAAGAGAAGTGACTTTGTACTAATGAAAGATAATAGAGTAGAGAATGTAACAGATTATGTTTCAAGAATTTAAATTGAAAATAGAACAGCAAAAAGAAAGTGAAGACATAAGTGTACATATATGTATGTGTAAAATATTATCAATATATTACACACACACACACACACACACACACACACACACACACACACACACATATATATATATAAATGTAATATATATATTGATGATATATTATATTACATTATAAATTACATTGCACATTTTATATTTTCTATAGATTTAAAAATTCACTATATTCATGTAACACCATTTAATCCGGATAAAAAGCCAGTTTATCCATTATTAATGTTACACGGATGGCCAAGCAGTATACTGGAATTTTACGATGTCATACCCTCCTTGGTTAACGCAACAGAAGTAAACGATTTTATATTCGAACTGATAATACCTTCCTTGCCTGGATTTGGTGGTTCAGACTGTCCCTCAAACGAAAATCTTAATTGTGAATTTATAGCCGAACTTTTAGTAAAATTTATGGAAGTACTTGGCTTTGACAAATTTTATGTTCACTGTGACGACTGGTGTGTTTTTGTCGTCCACGCAATGTCATTTAAGTATTCTGCCAAGTAAGCTTATATTTTCTTTATATAACATTGATATCATCGCACAGAAATATTCTCAAAAATAGTTTTACACACTGTGTACAATAATACTGTGTACAAAATGTACGCAATATTAAATAATATTAAACAATGCTTTACACACACATACACACTCTCTTGTTTTTATGTATATATCTAATATATTATATATCATTTTAATTTTATGTAGTTTACTTGCTATACATTACTCTCTATGTCAAGTAAAACAGTTTCCTGCGTACTTACCGATCTATGCATCAACCAGAATCATGAATATTCGTAAAGCACACGAACAACAACAAATTTTAAAAGACGAATATTATAATTCTCCGACTTCATTATGTACACTCACACTTGGTAGTTAACGTACTTACATTAGTAACTATATGTAAAAATATACATTGTTGTTATAAATTTTATGCAAAAAACAATTTGTATACATGTAAGATTGGTGTTTATGGCAACATGTAATATAACAAGTGTTTTAGGAATAAGCCTACAACATTCACCTGGTATCTTAATGACATATCTGTTCGAGAAATTTTTAAGAGACTCAGTTCATGCTGATACTCGTAATATTTTAAACAATTATGATTGTTATCAATTGCTTAATAATGTAATGATGTACTGGGCGACAAACAGCATAACTAAGACTTTAAAAGCCTATTCAGGATATTTTACATTCAAAAATGAAGAACTTAGCGAGGACGATTTCTTTAAATCGTATGTATCTACATTACATATTATTACATCACTTCGTACTACGAACTACAAATATAATATGTATTTTATTTACAGTCAAAATAATAACTTTGTGGCTGTGTCGTTATTTCTTCCTGAACGTGTACGACCTGACATTATTCAAGGAAGGAACATCTTTTGTATTTTTAAAAATAACAGTTTTCGATTTCCGGCGATAGAAGATTCTTATAGTTTATCGTGTAGTCTTTTTCAAACTTTTAATCATTTTCTTGCGCAAAACAATTCTGACTAAGACTTGATTTAAAAACTGACGCAATGGTGAATGGTAACACATGAAAAAATTTGTATAATTGTTATCCAAATAAGAATGCTAGACGGTATGTGTTGTCGATCTATATTATCAACAATTGCAATCGGTGTTACCGTACCTCAAGATACTAGTACTTTTGAACAAATATATTCAATAACTAAAAACCGCGAGTCAAAAAATGATGCAAAAAAGGAAATATTTATTAATACTTAACAGCTCTTCAAATTACACAGACTAATTGTACACTGGCTCTCTAGCATTTAACAATAAAAGAAATAACAAGGCCACTAAGAAAAAAAAAATAATTTAATACGAATTATAAAGAAATATAATTTCCACTTTTAAGTAACAACATGTTTCGCACGTGTATTTAGTATCCTCTTATTTTGGCGTTATTGTTTCTTAATATTTTGTTTTAAATGTGGATTTATTCCATTTTTTTATTAAAATAACTGTACCATATAAAATCACATTTAAGATCTGAGTAGTTTTTACGCAACTTTTCGGAATTGATTCCACTCGGAATGATTCCGACTCTTATCGTTTTTACTTTTTCTTTCAAAAGAATAAGAAGAAACGACAGAGTGACATTATTCCAATCGGAATTGATTGCAAAAAGTGTTCTCTAGTAGCTATCCTTATAAATCTATTATGAAATATCGTGGAATCGATTCCATGCAGAATGATTCTGATTATTGTTTTATTTTTCTCCTTAAAAAAAAAACAAGAGAAAAATTCTTCCATCTGGAAATAATTTTGAATACATTTCAGACTAAGTTAGTTTAAATAGCAATGTTACAATTAGAAACGCAAATATCTTTGCATATTAAATTGAACTAAAGAATGTCTTTTATTGTGTAAGATATTATTGATTTAATTTCATGCGCGGTAGATATTTTTAGTACATCTCTCAATTGTATAGAGATCTTTTAAAATCAATTCAGATTCCGATTCCGGTCAAAAAGTTTTATTTTTTTATTATTCTATAGTAGAAAACAAGACGAAAAACTTTGTTGATAGAATTAATTTTGAAACGTTACTAGCTACTCAGGTTGCTCAACTATTTTTTTAATATCATAATCTGGAAATAGCGAAATATTTAAGTTTGTAAGTTTTATATTTTATTAAAACGGTAACTATGATCAAGAAGGAATTTAAATTGAAACACTTTGTATGCTTCACACATACATCACGGTTTAGGCTTTTAGTTGCCGCAAATTCTTACTTGATAATTTAAGTTTTTTCTTACTAGAAGAGCCTGTACAGAAATTTGCACATTATCATAAAATAGAAATTTTTGAATGTGTAATATCAGAATGTGTAATATCAAGCACACCATGAGATTGTAATATGTAAATGTATACGTATATAACATAAGATAAATAATATGATATACTTAGTGTATATTATAATATGCAGGTTTTCCTCTAAATAGTATACTTCTATAATAACCTAAATATTACTTTGGATCAATATTTTTATCAACTATATTTAAAATGAATAATTATTTAGAAATTAAGTTTTTAATGCAAAATATTAAGAATTATATTTGCAAGAAAAAAAAACAGTTTTTGTTTTTTAAATAAAATCTAATAATCAATTTTAATAAGATAAATATTTTGCATGACTAATGTTTTATTATTTATATATATAAAAGATCATCAATATGACAATTTAAAGATTCAAAACTTATATTTATATGTTACGTAGTGACCACTTGACTTTGTATATGACTTGCAATTAATTTGGTTTATGCTTGAAGTTGTACATAGAGGGATACCTGTATTAGAATGTATGGTATGTTCTCTTTCTTTTTTATGTGAGGAAGAAGACGATTTTATAATAAATAACATTGTAATAGCATCTGGCTACGAAGAAGTGATTTATATCCGAATAATAAAGACTGTTTCCTCTTTTTAAAATCGGTGTTTGGTTTATTAATTGGTTCTATGCTACTAATGGAAGCGTTGAACGAGAATCTTACGCAATACAGAAACAATTTTTTGTTGTTACTTTATGGGTTTTTTAGCACTTAATTACGTTTCGTTGGTAGATCTTACTGGTCTTCCTGTTACGATGATTGGTCTATATTTTCTCTAGCAAGTATATATTGATTACATATAATCGCATACAAAGATATACATATAATATGTTACTTCTTTAATACACAAATTATTACAGAAAATATAAAACAAAAAAACACTTTACTTTGCTAAGCGAATATAGTAATTAATATAAATGTGATAAAATAGTAGTAAATAATTAAATCAATATTGCACAATCCACACGCTTTTCTTACAAGTTCTTCTCTCTCTCTCTTTTCTCTCTCTCTCTCTCTTTCTTTTTCCCACTCTCTCGAGACAATAATCAAAGTAAAATTCATTATATAAAAGAGTAAATGTGTGTATGAAATATATTACTCAACTGTTAATATATTATTCTACGAATTGAAATACATTATTTGTATCGACTCTTATTCGACATGTATATTACATCTTAGTAAGAATATTATGTTTGTAAATACTTCCGTGATATATAAAAAGTCTTCGAACAGTCTTCGCTCACATCAGTCACTATTAAACATCGATTCGATACAGACGCGTTTAAGAACAGCGGTTTAGTGAACATCAAACAATCAATTAAAGTATAATCTATTTAACTAGAAATCATATTTATTGTTTTAATTCAGAGTAAAAAGTTTGCTAACACTATGAGCGATGCATTAATTGAAATCGGTGATCCTGATATAAATGAAGAAAGAGTAATTCAACCACTGCAGTTTAAGTTTTCTGAACAGGTAAGATAATTATTAGTTACACACTGGTATCTATTTTAAAACTGATTTAATAAAAGATCGAAATACTCTATAACATGCAATACAAAATAACTAAAATTTTCAGTTTATAAAAATTATCAAAAAACGACTACAAAATGATAAAGATAATATTGCAAAGGCAACACTCATACCTGATTGCTACTCAGACAATTACAACGTGTGTTTAAAAAATATAATAAAATATTGGACAAAGGATTACAATTTTCGTGAACAAGAAAAAGTTTTCAATCAATTTCCACATTTTTACACTACTATTGACGGTACGACTTTCTTTATATTAATTATACCAAAACCACTACTACATATTATTGATATATACAACAAGGTTAAATATATATATTGATAAATATTTTTTTAATATTAATTATAAATACTAATTTGAAATAGTTTTTATCTTAAAACATTGCTGAGTTTCACAGTAACACTACAGTTTGACAGTAACTTCGTCCGTTACTTTAAAAAATACTTTTATTTTTAAGTTATAGAACTATTTTTGTAAACTTTGTATATAATTATATATAATTTGATATACTACAAAATATATAAAAAGTTACTTAACATTTAGAATGACAGTAACTTTCTGCCAACAAACTCGCTAGGATCAATTGTGACTCATGGCTTTTCTATTATTTAATTAGACATGCTAAAAAATAAAACAGGTTTTGTAAAATTTTGGAACTTGTGCTATGGAAAAGAGAAAAATGGCGCAATACCGGTATTCGTTGATAAATGGTTAAATAACATGTTTGTAGAATTCATCTAATCTCTTTTATTATGACAACATTATTTCTGTTCGGGAAAACATCATATTTACATAGTAACATCAAGCTAGCTTCCACATTAAGGTAGCACGTGAGAAACGCGTGATAAACGATGACGTATTGCTTCTCATCTCAATCAGAGCTGTACACCGCACGTAACATGTTATCTCAGTGTAAAAACTAGTTAGAAATTTGTATATAACCATGTTTTTGAAGAAAAGTAACTTTCTAATAATGAAAGATATTAAAGCGGACATAATAGATGTAGAAACGTTAAAGACGTTAGAGAAACGTAACACACACTGTTCCAAAATATTAAATTAAAAATAGAACAAAAAAAAAAAAATAAATAAAGACATATATATACATATATATATAATATTGATAATATTGTATTGCATTAGATTATACTGCACATTCTATCTTTTCTGTAGATTTAAAGATTCACTTTATTCATGTAAAACCAATTAATCCGGATGGAAAACAAGTTTATCCATTATTAATGTTACACGGATGGCCAAGCAGTGTACTGGAATTTTACAATGTCATACCCCACTTAATTAAAGCAACAAAAGTATACGATTTTATATTCGAGGTGATAATACCTTCCTTGCCTGGATTTGGCGACTCAGACTGTCCCTCAGACGAAAATCTTAAATGTGATTTTATAGCCGGACTTCTAGTAAAATTGATGAACGTACTTGGATACGAACAATTTTTTGTTCACTGTGACGACTGGTGTGTTTTTATTATCCACTCAATGTTAGTGAAATATTCTGCCAAGTAAGCTTACATTGTGTTTCTATGATATTGATTACACACAAATATTATTGAAAATAGTTTTATAGTGTAGAGCTATTCTCATAAATAATTTTACAGTGTATACAATATCACTATATATAACATATTTAAATCATTCATTATATTATACATGCATTACACACACACAAACAAACACGCGTGCACACTTCATCTTTTACTTTTATATATATATATATATATATATATATATATATTTAATATATTATGTATCATTGCAATTATATGTAGTTTATTGGCTGTACATTACGCTTTATGTCAAGTAGACGAGTTTGCCAATCTATCGCACTATATAGCAAAGAGAATCGCGAATATTCGTGATGTACGCACACAAGAACTAACTTTAAAAGAGGAATATTATAATTCTCCGATTTCATTATGCGCACACACACTTGGTATGTATGTAGTATAACGTACTTACATTAGTAACTAAATGTAAAAAAATGTACAATCTTTATAAAATATATGCAGAAGACAATTGTTCACAACATTTAAAAGTGCAGATAAGTGGCATTATATAGTACACCATGTGTTTCAGGAATAAGCGCACTGCGATCACCTGTTACCTTACTAGCATACATTTTCGAGAAATTTGTAAAAGACTCAAATCATGCTAATACTATTGATATTTTAAACGATTATAAATATCATAACTTTATTAATAACATAATGATGTACTGGGCAACAAAAAGCATACTTAAGACTTTAAAAGCATATTCAGGATACTTCACATTTGACGAATATTATAACGATAATGAAGAATTGGAATCGTATGTAATCTACATCACAAGTTATCAATACATCGATACTATAAATTGCATATATATAATATATATTTTATTTACAGTCAATATAATAACTTTGTGAGAATTACGTTGTTTATTCCTGAAAATGTACGCTCTAACATTACCATTGAAGCTGAAGAAAATCTTTCCATTTTCTGTATTTGTAAGAATTCTCGATTTCCGGCAATTGAAGCACCTGTTGATTTATCACGTGCTATTTTTCGCCATTTTGAACAGTTTCATGAGCGTGATGAAAACGATGCTGACTAATAAGACTTGATTTAAAGACTGACGCAACGTTGAATAACATAAGCTTAAGAAAAAATTCGTATTATTGTTATCCAAATAAGAAAGCAGACAATATGTATTGTCAATCCACATTATTAACTATTGCATTTGGCTTAAACTCAAGATACTACTACTTTTGAAAAACTATATATAATATCTAAAAAAAACGCAAATTAAATAATGATGCAAAAGTTGCATCATTACTATTATTTTTTAATTTACTTAACATCTATACAAAAGCTAACTATTATTATTAACTAACTATAATTTTTTACTATTATTTTTTAATTTACTTAACATCTATACAAAAGTGCACAGATTAGCTGTACATGACTCTGTAGTTTTCAACAGTAAAAAAATAATAAGGCCAATAAGAACCAAAAGTAAATTTAATTTGAATTATAACGTGTATATAATTTACCATTTCAATAAAAAAATTTTTTGCACGTGTATCCACTATTCTTTTATTCTGCCATTCTTATTTTTTAATATTTTGTTTTTAATATAGACTCGCCATTTTTATTGAAATAAGTGTGAAAGATAAAGTCAAGATCTAAGTAGCTTTTACACATCTTTTTGGAAGAGATTTTACTTACTGGAATGGTTTTATAGCGTCGTGATCTGCAAATCGCGGGGTATTCACCACACACAATTACGTAGGTTTTATATTTTATTAAAACGTTAACTACGACTAAGAAGACGACTAATTTAAATTAAAACACTTCGTGTAATTTACATTTCAATATACTTTTGCACATACATTCAGCGCTTATGGCTCTTATTTGCTTTGTGTATTATTATTTCTTATTAATAATTTAATGTTGTTCCGACTAGAAGACCTTGTACAGAAATTTACACATTATCTTAAAATGTAAAGTCGTGAATGTTAGCATGTTTAATAGCATGCACACTATGAAAACGAAATATAAATGTATATTATACATATAACATGATATGAATAACGTAATATACTTACTGTATATTATAATCACCCTAAAAAAAGTCTTTAGGAAAGAAACAATCATACGCCAAGTACATAAAAACTATCCAAATATACAAACTATCTATTATATACATCTTTTTTCTGTATAAGTAAAAAACGAAGAAAACACAATAATAATAAAAAATAAGATATACTAATAAGATATAAGAAGATATAATAAAAATACTAAGATATAATAAGATATGTGTATAATAATAAGATATTTGTAATATAATAAAACATATGAGACAGGGAGAGACACGGAGAAACAGGGAGAGACACTCTCTGTCTCTCTCTGTCTCTCCCTGTCTCTCCGTGTCTTTTGAGACAGACAGAGACAGGGAGAAACAAGGAGAAAGACAGGGAGAGACACGGAGAGACCTCTCTCTGTCTTTCCCTGTCTCTCCCTGTCTCTCCCTCTCTCTCCCTGTCTCTCTCTGTCTCTCCCTGTCTCTCCCTGTCTCAAAAGACACAAAGAGACACGGAGAGACAGGGAGAGACACAGAGAGACGGAAAGTGTCTCTTCCTGTCTCTCCCTCTTTTCGTTGGACTTTTGTACTTACGACAAGAAAAATTACGAGTGTAGAAACAGACGCGAATCAATGTTGAATTTGTTTGTGTAATTAGTGAGTACGTATTAGGGGGCAGCAAATGAATTACGTCTTAATTGCATGATTCGATTTTCTTTCGACATGAGATGTTCTCTCTCATGCTCTAATAATGCTCGCTCTGCGGTATATGCGCTATAGTTATCGCCATTAAGCTGATGCTTACGACTCTACGATAGCATGTTAGAGCACCAACTTTAGAAGATAAATGAAATTAGGTTTAGCAATTCTCGTGGGTAACACACATAGTTTGTAGTTTGCAGTTTACTGGTCTTTCTGCTACATTGATCGATCTATGTTTTCTTTAGTAAGTATGTATTGATTACATATAATCGCAAAAAGCACATAAAGACATAATATGTTAATTCTTTAATTTATATTCCGAAAAATATAAAACAAGAACAACATTTTACTCTGCTAAGCAAATACGATTAATTAATACGAGTGTGATAAAATAGTAGCATAGAAAAAATTAAATAAATATTTGCGCAAGATTTTCTTGGATTTCTTCTCTCTTTCTCTCAAATATCTTGTAGCAACTTTATGTAGTAAGATAATACTATATCTCGCTAGTAAACTGTCATTAAGTGTTATCCATCTCGCGTGCCGTCTTAATTTGACGCCACGCGCTCACGCGGAACAGCCTCCTTAAATTGAGTATTCTCATAAAGGAATGGAGAAGCACGGACAGTGCTTCAACCGGAGTTGCCCGGAAATGTGGATATTCCACACCCCCCAAAACCATTCTTGGCACGATCCCTCATTAAAATAGTTAAGCTCTATTAAGAAGCGGCTAGATCTAGGATGCTCTAAAATAACACATTCTATTGTACATCAGCCCCGCCGCTGGGACGGTTGATAATAACGGTGGATATCACCTGGGAAGTTTAGCGTAACTGCAGCTGCGAGCTATATTACGTCAGCTTCGCTGATGGACCCTTGTGCCGGATTGCGGAGTGGGCGCTCGTTAAAACCGCAAAAGTTCCCAAGTATTTAAATTTCGGAAAGAGTTTGCGTTTCTTCGCGATAACGTTTGTATTCAGCAATTATGTATGTCAATAATTTTACGAACAATAGGAACTTCATTTTTCTATCTATCAGTCTAAGTTCACGAGACTTTAAGTGTTCATGTAAAAAATTTCAAAGATTTTATTTAATGATATTGTTATTATTACCGTAAATGTTACAAGTATTATTTTTTTTCAAACGGTTGATCTATACGTGCGAATCAAATGGCATTGAAAATTGTGCACATGCTCTTTTTTTTGCGTGTAACGTTGAGAAGTACGAAAAGTAAGAGCGGTTTTACGACGGGAAGTGTCTATGTTTCTCCTCGAATACGCGCGCGGAACTAAGTAAACCAGCTCGCCTGAAAAACAATGTCTTGCAGAGCATCGCGATAAAACGACGACACTTCCGTTGATAACACCACGCAAGCAAAGTACTGGCAAACTTCGTGACCACTAGCAGCTGTCTCCAACACCCGAGGGCATCTCGAGAGAATGTCACGTGCGCATCCCTGCTCGTCTTCACTTGTAATTTCCGGATACCATCACCGCTATCGGCGAAATCTGCCGCGCAGCTTTCTCTCTTTGCGGCACGTGAACGCTGTGACTTTTGTCGCATTAGCAGGTGGATCGTTACGCGAAGTATTAACGCGAGCCTTACTTTGTTTTAACACATCATCCGCGTCACATCACGCGGATCGCTAATGTATCGAATATCTGATATCAATTTCGCGCCTTAATGTTTGGCATAATACGGCATAAACAATATATCCCGATAGAATATTATATGACATTGAATTGAAATTATTACATAACGCTCTCTCTCTCTCTCTCTCTCTCTCTCTCTCTCTCTCTCTTTTCCCGCACAAATTTATAATTTGATTTGGAATAAAATTATGTGCGTGTTATACATTTTAAATATATTATAGATGTTACAACAGTGAGCAAAGTTTTTGCTCGCGCGATAACGAATTGCGTAAAAGCTTTTGAAAATTGTATAAATCCGGAAAATAATATATTAAATTAATTATATTTCGTTAAACACGTGCACACATTTTAACGTTAAAGAAGAATGTTAAAAACGATAGAAATCGGTTTCTATCTGGGTTTAAAACACAATGATTAATTCCGTTCAAGTTGTAACGTTTTATTCGATGCAAACGCTAACGTACATATATATGTCTGCGAAATACATTGTGTGGACGTCATGTTTTGCGCTGTGCTATGCGATGATATGCTAAGTGAAACTTTGTATGCGGTGTGCAAATCAACACAGCATCCCGCCGCGGTTCGTGTTTCTTGTTCGTTCGAGTTATCGAGAACTTGGCGATCACGTCCTCGTTGTCGTGAAGAATGTTTTATCTGGAACACCCGATATAATATATAAGAACGTTGTTAGCGTTGGACAGCGTCACGTTCAAATGTAAGTACTAACTATATATTTATGACTTTTCTGGTATTAAGTATGCAAGATAATATTTTTATATCAAAAAATCTCTTACGCGCATTAGTAATTTATATTGTTAATAAATTTGTGTGTTCTCTCGCGATGTTATTTCCGGCTTTTCGAGACGAAGGTCTAGCGATGTCATTTCGTTTTACGTATCCATCTCAATACAGAAATACAGAAATTGCAACAAATGTATAAGCACGCGAATTAATACAACGATAATGCGCACTACATATTTTATAACAATATATCAGGACGTTATGATTTAGTGATATGTTGACGGAATATTCGATGCAGGTAATTATAGAATGCACGATTTGACGCAACGCGATCACGCTTGTGGTGCGATTAACTGGTCAGCATGAAAATTACACATGCACGTACAATGTATAATTTATAGTTAGATCACCGTTATCTATCATACGATTTATCTATCGACGGTATCATCGTGCGACCATTCACCGCAATGTGACTTCGATCGCTATACGAATTAGTTATCGCCTATGAGATATATACATCGCGGTTGTGCTATTAATATTGAGATAATATATGAGTTTACGAATGTACCTCGCGCGTGTATAAATTTAGATAGATAAACTTAGAATCCTTTAATTCATAGTTTTTTCACTTTTAATCACAAACGTTTTTTTTTTTTATTATTATTTTAATGATTAACAAAAACTGACAATGTTTAACGTATTTAAGTTGTTTTTTTTTTAATTATTTGAAATGGCGTGTACACTTCTCTCTAGTCCGTTCTAAATTTAACACGTGAAAATTTGAAGCAAGAAGCGCGATTTTTCAATGTAATCAAATGCGATCGACTCGGTTGACATTCAATTGTCAGGATTTGATTACTACGTGCGTGCCGGACGAGAACACGCGGTTCTCGTCTGGTTAATTCTGAGAGCGTCAAATTCGGGCGCGCAAATTCTGTTTTCCTTGTGTGGGTATAGAAACGTGATCACACGGATGAGCAACTTTCACATTTGTCTGCGTATATAGTGTGCGAATTTGATCCACCCTTCTAACTCGGTACACGGTAGGTGTCGGACCGTGATCCGTTACCGAAAGATTCTCCAGACGGCTAGAAACTTCTAATTACTATCAAGGTTACTTCAACGATCTTGACGGTGATGCGAAATATTCGCTCTTCATGGAACTTTGCATTTAAAATTCGCGCAACAAAACGGAACAAGAAGTACCACGAGTTTAATTAAAAACGCCGTTGTATGTGTGTGTGTGTTAAAAGGATTTGACTAATATCTAAATATAATGATCATATTAATAATGAATGGCCCCGAATGACCGAATTCGCTCCGGCGTAATGAAAGTTAAGACGGTTTTAAACAAAGAGGCCTTTGTTATAGCTCGCTGCATTATTTCAGGTCGCATTGCCGGTATTATTTAGCTATGTAACGTTATAAACGTGCCGCGCTGTTGCAGCGCGATATTATGGCGCTAAAGTTGGAGAAATTAATAATGTGTTGCAACTTCGGTTTAATCCTCGCGCTGTGTAAAAATACACAACTTTGTTAACTAAGCAATTAGCCTTGCGAGTTTTATAATCCTAAGGTGCATTTTCATTAGAGATTTAGATTAGAATTACGTTTTGTCATCTCGTGCGTGTCCAACATCGGTTAAGATATCATTGCAATATATTTATGTAGTTTCTGTTTTATATTTCGCTTTCAACTTTAATTTATGTCGTAGCGAGGCGATCAAGCTTACAGTTTACGAACTACCTGCACTCTCTCCCTCTCTCTCTCTCTCTATGTGCTATAAAAATTATAAATTATTACCTTCTCACGTGAACACCGGTCCTATATCTTCGGGATTTAGCGCAACTTGAAGAGGTGCAATATATAACTCGTATAAATTAACGCGATAGGCCATTATTACAGACATGAAGAAAAAATATCTAAGAATATTTTACAGAGCATTTTTGTCACGCTCGAAGGGGAGAACGTGCCGGTTGAGCGCAATCGGGCGCGCGTTATCGAACACCGGGAACGCGGTCATAGTTGTGCATATTAATTGTAATACAAGGCAATAGAGCGCGAACCCGTGCTGACGAATTCAACGCACATGCGAGCTAATGCATCGGAACACGGCAATGGGAACCAACGGGACGGGAGAGAAGGAGAGGAAGAGCGAAGCGAGAAACTTGTCACATGCGTGTAAATAAGGCGTAATGTATGGGGCTTACCGTGAGGCCGCGGACCTGGGGATTACTCCTCTTTCCCCTTCCTGTCTACTCTCCCAGTCCTCCCAGTGCAACCCTTTCCCCGTAAATGGAATGCAAAGTACATTCGGGCGTAAATCATGCGATAGAAACGGCCGGTAATCCATTGCCCGCGGCGCCGGCTGGCGTAAATCGAGAAGATTGTGACAATGATTCAACGCAGGTTTATGGCACGCCGTGTAATTAAGTCGTATCCGACTGGGTATTACGCATGCAAACGTAGCTTGAATCTGCGCGTTCACGCGTCACCGCCATTCACTGGAGTAATCGGATCGCGTGCAAAACTGTGTGTACGCGTTGTATAAAAGTTCGTTTTTCTTTCTCCCACAACCCGGTGTTTTTCTAATCGCTGCTTTCATTTAATTCGACGCGCGACGAAAGTTTTATGCTTCATGCGAGAAACTGTCAGCGCGTTATTCCCATTGCGTTCACGCAACATATAGACATATCGTCTATCGTTACGTACGTTCTGCTCGCTTGTGAAAAAATATCTCAAAAAAAAAATATCACAGCGATTTTTTCATCCTGCTGTTTGTGCGCAAAATACATTTGCGCGAGACATCTAACTGCGACTAGTTTTCTTTGAGAATTCAACAAAATTTCAGGATTCGATAAAATGCTGCAGCAACCTTTTTTTTATGCGAGACGTCGACAAGATCGTATCGGACATTAAAGTCCGGCAGGGTGAACAAAGCCTCTGGATAAGCTTGCTTTACTGGTTGATCCTTTTTTTTTATGTCACTTTCCACTGCTTTTCTCTCTCGCTAACTTATGTCCTCTCTTTTATTTGTAACAGGTGGTGACGAGCAGATTGGTGGGAAAGCGCAGATCTTCTTCCGCGGGGCTTCGTTAAAAAGTAAGTGCACACACAATTTTTAATTTTACGAATATAACGAGGCCGTAATTTATAAAAGCTTTACCTCAACCGTTCAGGACTTTAACGAGGGCATTAAAGTGGCTTCGAGGCGCCGCGGGTTCTCGAACGAATTACGTACATCGAGGTTTTTAAGACCTGCAAGAAAACATTTTCCAATGGGCAGTGGCGCGCACTTCGCATAAAACCTTTAAACTGGTATTAAATCTAACTACGTTCCACACGCGTAAAATATGACTTTCGCAGAAATAACAGGCGAGTGAATCTTACTAAAAGTTTTCGTATTAAAAAAATATACGTTCTACGGTTTTAATGACGATTGTGTTGATATTTTGTATATTAAGTGTAGATATATATTTACCACAAAAATGTGGTAAATATATACCACAATAATGGTGTGTGTGTGTGTGTGTGTGTGTGTGTGGTCTTGTCTGGTTCTCTTTATCACAAAGTTTTCCATATCTTACTTACGCGTAGCGTTCGAAACTTGTTTCAAAGTCTGCCGGAATCAACTTCCGCCTGGATTTATACTTTTAAAGTAGCTTTTTAAATATGCGCGTCAGTTACTGCGAAATTTTATTTCACTGCCTGTCTTCGTGTCTTCGTGATATATTTTCGTGATACGTTTGAAATTAAACCCTCATTAACGGAGACAAATTTCAATAAAAGTTTTAAGTTTTCTTCAAAACTATATTCTTAGCGTCATTAACGAGCGAAGATAAAAAGTTTAGTAAAGACGAGGTACCCTAATGCACCGATCTTTAAGGGAAGACTTAAAACTTCGCAGTGCGCGAAACTGTCCAGAAATTAACCTACTTAAAAGTATACTGTACTTTGCCGGATGCAACGTAAAATTTTTGCATCTTTATAACAGAGTATCGCATTTTGACCAGAACAATACACACATACATACACACACGATATATGCGAGATATTTGAAAAATAAATGAAAACCGACCGTTACGACGACCGTGAATTCGCATGAGGCACACGAACCGTTTTCGTGTTTTACCTTTAGCCTAGTTCGTAACGAGTATCTTTAATGGAAATTCTATGCCTTCCACTTCCCCGATTATACCGGTATAGTACATTCATTAGTATTCATGTTATATTTGTGCTTTGACGACCAAAAGTTTCTCTACCCCTTGTACGAAACAAGCATTTAATTAATTATTTGTTTATTTATTCATTCATCGGGAGACCCGATATCTATAATAACGCATCTAATACATACGTGCTTATTTGCAAGTGAGAATTAATTCATCGTGCCATTGCAGTTTGCGGATTAATATTTTATCGATAAGTGCTTCATTTAGGAGCGTTGTAATATTCGCAAACTAGCACGTTATCGAATTAATGCAACCTGTATCAACGATGATATGCAAGTTTGCGTAAACATTTTGACACAGCTGAGAGTGCACAATTTGAAATCGGCTTGGTACCTAGAGCGATAAAGTGAACGTGTCCCTTTCATTGCGAACAGGTAGATATCAGAAATTCGAGATTGCGGATTTTGACGGCACATCAAATCTGCGATAACACAGTCGTAGATTCGCAAAGACTTGTACGCGCTCGCTGTTCCTCTAAACGGTACAAATAGAATAAATCAAATTATTAATCGCATTAGTCGAATAATTGTACGACACAAACTTGCGTGGGACGCAAGATGTTTGTGTTTTTTTACGTTCTTTAACAAAAAATTTTATAACATATTTATAATTTAATAATAATTATAGTTTGATATATTACTTTCCTTTAAGGATAGTGTGACAATATTGTTGCTCTCATTCTTTATTCGCGGTCCCCTTTAATTAAACGTTACGACGTAGTCCCCTTCATTACACGATGCATAGTGTCGGGAGCTCCCGACGAGGGAATAGCAGTTCAAATTGCATGCAGTTACGCAATTACAAGGGTTAAGACGTTATCCTTAACGAGAATCCTCAAACTGGTCATTTAGCTCCCGGAGAAATGTTAAAGGCGATGAGTCGCACCTTTTAGACACCAAGATGTTGACACAACGTCCTCTTGCAGTTTCGAATCTCCGCGTCTTCCTTCCAGTTCGCATTATAGCGCTTTGCTTTTACAGCCGTTTCTCCCTCTCCCTCTCCCTCTTCTTCTCCCTCTCCCTCTCTCTCTCTCTTTCTCTTTCTCTTCTTTCTCTCTTTTCCTGTCGTTTCGTTCGTCGGCATGTCGTCACCGGAAGTGCAGCACTGGTTGACCTACATGCACCGACAATGCTTTTCGTCGACTCGCTACAACGGCCACATCGACCGTGACTACTGCTGAAGTTGCCTGGTTTGGACTTCCCGTTGCTTGTTTCTTCTTCGCACTACCTTCTCTTTCTTTTTTTGGAAAGGTTTCTTCTCTTCTCTTTGCTTCGGAGTGTTTTTGAGAGTCGAGCCCGCGGCTTTCTCCCCTTCCCCCTGATAATTTCGAGCCTTTCCCTTGCTTAAGCAGTTTCCGACATCGTGCGAACGATTCGTTCCGTCGGTTGACCGGAGCGCAATTTCTTGGCTTGAATCTTTCTCAGATCGATCGATAACGCCACCGGAGGTGAAGCGCTGCTTTAAATTCAGTCGACCGTGTCCCAGGGAAGTTCGGACGACGAAGCGATTTGCTGAGTGCCTGCTTGCGGAATTAAAATACGCTGTATTTGCTGCAAGATAATCGCGATGTGTAACGTATGTACATACAAATTTGCATGCGGCGTTAATTAGATCGCATCTCGCTCGTCTCGAACGGCTCGCGTGATTTTTCGAGACACTCTCGCGTTCAAAGAATCTTGCGTACCGTATATGACGCGACTTTATACGTTTCGGGAAAGTTTTGCGGGATATTCTCGACGAGAACTCTCTCAAAGTTCTTTGAAAGTTTGAAAGTTTGACGTTTCGACTATATAAGTTGTCAATTTTATTACACCCTTTATTTGAAGACGACTAAATCTCTATTGTGTAGCGATATATTGATGCGATATTTACTGAATGCGTTATGGATTGTTGAAAATACACGCAGCACGAACGATATATATAGAGTACAACCTGGAACGAGATGCCGAACGAGGCAAGATGCCAAAAAGGCAAAAAATCATATTTAAAACGATACGTTTCGGCGAACTCGAGTAAAACTAAAATATGGTGGCACCTTATCCCGAGTTATCCTATTACACGTAAGTGTTGCGCTTCGAAATTGCACTGAAATTTTAAGCGCATCTTTATCGTGTATACCGCACTACGGCTTGATATTATCTTGCTTTATATGCAACGCGAGATGCGTACCGAAATATATATATAACCTTATTTTATTGCGCTACGAGATCGGAATATATCGCGGGAACGAATCTGAAACTAACGCAATAATAATAATAATAAGCGAGTACACGCCTCCGAATAACAAGTTAGCCACCAATTATCGCTTTATTATAAACTTCTCTAACGAATCGCCCTCACCTTTCGCATTTAGAAAATGAGAAACTTTAATTTTCGAGTTTAGATGCTTCGTTATTCCGACACGAGAGTTTAATTTGCAAACGCCACGGGCTTTAATATCCTGTCCGAAAGATTTGCATAATCGGGAGAAATTATTCCTAATAACTTACAAATGCGCCTTTGAAGCGCCTATAGAAACTACAGCTTTCCGTCGTGTATTTTAAGCATATTAAAGATGTATTTTGTCAAACATCCCTTATTTATCTCTACGTTTTTTATTTATTATTTTATTTATTTTTTTATTATGTCAACAAATTTTATTTTCTGCATTTAAATTCTTGTCTTTTTTATTATTCCAATATTTTGTCGCGAGAGCGCTCGTTATACATAGTGACATGAAAGTAAAAGACATTAAATTCGAAAGTAGATACAATATATATATATATATATCGTCATCATTACGACTTGACTCTATATTCTTTACATCTTTGACAGTCACAAGCAAGATCGCACAGACAGACGTCTCAAGTAACAAAGACGTGTCGTCTTCGTTGGTATCCAGATCAGCTTAACTTCTATCGCGTTTCCAATTGCCGCTTTTCTGCACAAAAGGTGAAAGAGATACTTGTTTAAATTGCAACGCGACTTTAATGTACGCGCTTCATAACGACGCGCAGTACACACCGACTGCAATTTGGTATCGGGAATGACACTCGATCTTTTTTATGACAAAAAACCTGAAAGCCGTGTATGTAACATGCTTGACGAAGTGTCAGCAAATTTATCGGCGTGCAAGTACGGGAGCGGCTTTAGTCGTGCCAGGATTTAGCACTCGTAAAGTAGACGCGACCGATTTCGTTATCTCAGCGGCGATACTTCGAGGAAGAGAACTCGACCGCTTCTCTCTCTCTCTTTTGGTCGTCTTATCAGCCGTACTTCACGCGTTTATATGTCGTCGAATTAAATTCCAGATAATGCGCCGTAAATTTGCTGTCCCCGCCGTACACGTTCGCGACGCGCTCATTCGCCTCGGCGAATTTATCGTCCGCATTAATTTGACATTTAATTTTCCGCGACTCGCGTATTCCAACGCTTCCGCAATTTGCCGTGATGCGCTCGGGAGTGAAACGTTGCGCTTCAGAATTATTCGTAGCGATTCCGTCGCCGACAATTTGTTTGTCGTGCGATTTTATCCCACCGTATCATAAGTAAAATTGGTCGGAAACGCGCGCTATCTGAGTTCACGTCGCGGGTCAATTGGCTCAAATGTGCTTCCATTTGCGATTCTTTCTTTCGAACGGTTTTATAAATATCGAAAGATTACGCTGATTTTATTGCTCTAAATTATTTATGAAAGTTGGTTTTCGTATTTAACAGCATTGCTTCGTAAGCAGATTATTGATATCGAATGAAAACTGAGTATTGTACAATAACTCGATAAAGCAGGAGAATATCGTTTGGTCGTCTATTCCGATCGATGCAAAAGCGCTTTGTTCTCTTTCGGAAAATTCACGTTTGCATGCGTGTAGTATACCTACACGAGCAAACGCCGCGACATGACATCGTTATTCGTGACCGATTGTCACCGAAATAGGTTTTATCAAGGGTGAAGTAGCACGTTCGAATCTCGTGATTAATTTTATCGCGATGTCATTTCCGATTGCGACGTAAGAAACCATCACGAGAATATGGAAAGAACGAACTTTGAGGCTCTGTAAATGCGATTCGCTCGCACTCCGCGAATAGACAGTGGAACTTTTTCGGATGCGAATTCACCGATACGGAACTCTGTCCCGGCGAAGGCACGTCCCTGTGAAACGATCACCGCGATTCGAAACGTGACCCGAGAACTGAAGAGTCTGTCGATAGAAGCTACCGCTCGACGCTTTTTACATTTTCGATACTTTTCGGACATTGATACGCTCGCCGCTTAATCTCTTCTGACGTGACGAAACTGATGCAACTACAGACACACACACACACACAAGAGAATGTGCGCGATAGAAGAAATACCATTTCAGTTTATCAAAGCAGTTTTGAAATACGCATCAAAATGTTTGAGTTGGCGAGATATAAGTACGCAAACAGATGATATTTCTTTATGTTAATTGCCGCAAAATCTGCTTGTAAAAACGATGCAGCAAAACGCAAGAATTGTACATAAAGTAGACGAAGAATAAAATAAACGATAATTAACGCGTTCTCTCTGAAAGATGCCAATGTGAAAACACGGAGAGATATTACAGCTGTAAGTCGTTTCATCTTTTCTTCTGCTCGAATAGCCATAAGCGCGAAATGCATCTTGCACAAGATACAAACTGCGCGCGCGAGACTTGCTTGTAATTAAAAATCCGATTGAGACTTATTTAGCGGGAGAAACATTCTCGCGCTATGCGCAAATAAATTTAGCACCGTATTTATGCCGTTTTCTCAACAGCTGAGAATTCGGTGTTGTACTATATAAAGCTTTAGAGTTGAAAAGCACTCCATGGCTCGTAAATAACGGCGTTATAATCCGCGGGAAACAAGAGTGGGAAGTAAAAGCGATGTCGGGGATGGATTTCGCCTGGCGTAGCAAGACTTTTGCGTATTATTTACGGGCGCCGGGCGCTCTGCGCGACTGCCAAGAGTATTTTTTCTTTAGTTACATGCTGACTCTCTCTCTCTCTCTCTCTCGTTGATCTCCTCGCAACCTTTACCCTTCTTTACCAAACCAAAAGCCGTCTCTCGCGGTTTTCCCATCGAATGTCAGGTGAGATCCTACTTTATCCCATTTTTTCAGTATAAATAAGGAAGCAACGAAATACCGGCTAGAAATAGAAGAAAAGAAGACGAGAACTAATGAGTTCTTGTACGTGTGAAATCAGTGTCCGAATGATGGATTCTCGTGTGATTCTTCACATATGAATGCAACAGAAAACTGACAAAAAAAAAAAAAAAAAACAATAATGAAACAGACTTAAAAATGGTCATCTAATTATCAAAGTTAAGCGTATCGAAACAAAGTAACTGTTTGTTGTAAAACAGTAATGAAGAGTCGCGAAAAGCAGTTATTTATTCTTGTGGTATATTCTCAGTCTCAAAATAAGAATAATTTCTCATCAATATCTAGTTGAGATTTTTTCTCTGAGTTTGATCATTCTTAAATCGAGTTGTTGAAGAAATCCGACGAAGAAAGCGGTTTCCACAGAGATATGTAGTCGATGATGAAATCGCCGGGAAACGAAAGCAGGGAGAAAACGGCACAGCATGGCAGCGATATTAAATTACATTACGGATGAGAACTGCTCTCCCCTCGATGGAAGCCTAAAAGACTACCCATTCGTCGGATTACATTTCTCGCGAAAATATGATTTTCTGACGTGAGATTAATACGTCTGTGATTATTATCGTTAGCATTGTGAATTAATGCGCAGTTGTGAAAAGAGATTGAGAGAAACTCTCTCTCAAACATTTTACAAAGTTTTGCAATTAAAGGTAAAACAAAACACAACTTTTTTTGTAAAATTTTCATTATAGCGCTTGCACAAACTTTGTGTTAGTTCTCAATAACAAAACAATCATTTATCCAGTTCGAATTACATCGTTATCGAAACTTAAAAAAGATTATCAAGCGCATCTCGAACAAAATAAACTTCGCCGGATTAATTACGGTCACCTGAACGCAAATAGCGCTCCAAACTAAAAGTTTTTATCCAGCTTATATCCCCGGAGGGCAGTATAAGACGTTCGGAAGATTACCCCCCTTCCCACATCCCGAGGACGCGATGAACCCGAAAAGATCTTAAGACCAGCTTCAAAACCATCGACCAAGTAGGTCACGCTCGTTAGGCGTTCGATTGATTTACAGCTCATTCCACGTATTCCCGTGTCTCCCGCCTCTTCCTCGTCACTGTCTTTTCTCTGTTGTTCTTTTTATCTGGTGAGAGAAGAATTGGCTCGAACACACTTCCGTCACCTTTCGTGTGGTATCAGCACGTGCGAAAGAAAACACTCACCGAAACGATACAATACCATGGTTCTGATATATCCTCGAGATTCTTCTATGAGCCTTTTCGAATTTTTGTTGCAACTTTTGTCTCTCGCCTGGTGTGTATTTCTATTTTCTCTACTTCAGACACAAATCCTCGAAATCCTTCTCACGCTTTCTTGCACGTTCGTGTGCGATTGTTTTCTTGAAGTCAAGATATAATCGAAAATTTCTTTTGCGCACAATTACATTTATTGGTGCAATAGTTTCTTTCAATTAATTAATACCTATATATAAAGCACGTACTAGTAGTTAATTTTCACTTTCGTATCTTGCGCGATGTACCGTCTACAAAAGTGTTTTAAACAGATATCGGGTGCAGCCCGAGGAAACTTCTACCACGCTATATAATTCCTATACGAAACGTGCTGCGTCAAAGGGGTTAGACTGCTTTAACACGCGAGTGCACTATCGCAAATAGTGTCGAGTGACTCCGTCTCTCCTGTAATTTGTTTTAATGGCCTCACGAAGTTTTGACGGACGGCGGAGTTTACGCGCATTCTCGTAAGTGTGCACACACGACCGCAAACCGAGTTCCCGTGTAACGAATCCATCGACATCGACATTTCGCCCGCGCGCCACAACATGTGCATACGGCGAACTTTAGTTTCGCACACGTACCGGACGTAACGTTAAAGTAGCCGCGATTAATGCGAGGTCCAGTCATTTTTCACACGCTCTTCTCCTCATTTCTCCTTCAGTCCCCGCTATCCCGAGCGTGAATTGTTGTTAAAAAGCGAAACTTCGCAATGTGTAATGCGGACAACGAGTGGAGTGTATTTATTGTTAGAGATTTTTACACATACACACACACACACGGACGGACGAACGGTATATATACAGCGTTAAACAATTTCCATTATTTAAATTTAAATGCTCTCTGAGGATCGCGATTACGTAAATTTGGGTAACCATACCTTTCTTCGGTCACATTCAAAACTTGCGCGCGGTAAAATAGTGGAGCTACCGAAAGTTTGCTGTCGTCGAGAAGTTAGCAAATTCACTCCTGGAAACGCGGATAATTTTACTCCTGGATCCCGTGAGCGTGGAAATTCAAATTCGAAAGGTGTTTCCCGAGGAAGATTTATTTGTTGCGACTTTATTGTGTCGCGACAGCTGTTGTGGAAACCTCGTCGAAAGATCAATGTAGAAGCCTTCCATCGAAATTCGATTTCTCTTTGTGATCGTCTTCTAAACAGTAAACTATTTCTTGCTTTTTAAATATATTGTTAGGCGTGAAAAAAAAAAAACAAGTTCATATAAATTTTAGCAAAACATATTATATTTTAAAACTTTTTATTATGGATATGAGATTGTTCTTATTATAAAAAATTGCAAATATTGTGGAACAACGACAAATCCTCGATATTTGAGTTTTTAAAAAAATGCTATTCTCTCTCTTTAGATTTATAAAAATTTATAACCAATGCAATAAATAATTCAAGGGTGATGCGTCATTGCAGTGCAAATTTTAAATTTTATTTATTATTGAATCAGCTTATTATGTTTCATGATGAAAAGGGCAATATATGCAATAATATTCAATAATATATTAGACGAATATGTACGAGAGCTGCGGGCAACGATCAAATATTTACGATCGGATTAAAAACACGATTTAAAGCGAAAAATGATGCATTTAATCGTTATATTTCTGATGATGGCATCGGTGGTTTAAATAACTGCGTTTAAATAATCCGATTTAGAACGAAAGTCGGTCAATAATTCCGGCGGATAATGCGCATATATTCGGGTCATCGCCAATATAATTTTTCACATAATAATTGTGCCGTACACATACAAAAGATTTCGTCTTTTTACGTCTCTTTATAACTTAACTAAATTATAAAACTTATGTCGGTTTCCGCTTGAGGCAAAAGTTTCGGAGAGTTAGCTATTGTAAAAATTAAAAAACTTTCAACTTTTATATTCAAGCATTATTAAATAATATGATGTTGACTTTTTATATATTAAAAATGTAGGTATTTTATAATACACATTTTATTTCAATGTAGTAGTAACTTCTATAATATTTTAATACTACTTCAAAGACGGTGTACTTCTTGAAAAAGTTTATAATATGATACATAATTAATATTTTAGAATATATATTTTCTGATACGTTATTATTTTTGATAGAGAAAGAGAGAGCTTTTTATAAAGTAAATTTATTTTTTCGAGCTCTCTTCCGGCTATTATGCATAGCAATCAATTTTGTGAATATGGCATGTGTTATTTCACACAACTTCATTTATTACGTGGCGATGGAATTTAACGAGTCTAACCAATGCAATTAGTTCGTTCGTTTGGATCGACATGGGGTGTTTTTTTTGAAATAATAATTTAACCCGCATCTCTCGTTAATTAACCTACCTATCAGATCGATTTCAATACGATACGCATAACACAATTATATGAAGGCCAGTTGAAATTTTCAGTCTGGCATGAGGTAACAGTGAGTGGGAGAGGAAGACACACTTTTTGGAATTTTAACAGATCCGCCAAATTGGCATGGTCCAATTAGCAACGTCGACAGTTAGCTATAAATGAGTAGTTACGCCAGAACAAATGATCGTCGAAGTGCCATTTGAGTTGAAATTAAACTAACACATTTGGCGCTTTGGATCTGTTTGCACGACGTTATCGCGCGAGTTTCCCACGCGAATAATGTGATTAATGTTCTACGCGCGACACACGAAAAAAGCAACGTGCGAGACTCCACGCGTGTGATATTCGACAAATTTATTTTATACATTTTCTACTACGCGCGCGTTTCTCGTCCACGTTTCGATGTAACACGTTCGCTCGTACGTAAAAATTTTAAATAAATCGATCTCGAATTGATTTGATCATACAAGAAAATTAAATATTTCACGCTTTTTACACGACAACAAAGAATTGCTTGTAAAAGCAAAAAAAAAAAAAAAAATCTTGTTAGCGATAGGTATTTCATTCCTATTTTTTTTTACGCGCACAGAGATGTAAATTTTATATAAATAATTTTCGAAATAATGACGTTTTTTGTAGTGTTACATTCAATAAATCAAAGTACACAAACTCTTGTGTAAGAAATTTCGACACGCTCTTGTCTAAATCCTTCGAAAGACACGATCGTGCAATATCGTTCCCTTTTTTGCTGGGCAAATTTTCGTGAGGGTGAAAATAAAAGTCTCATAACGAGCGAAGTTAGACGGTGCGCACGGGAATAAGTATTCCCGTCCTCATATGTTACCGTAATACGAGCTCCGTTGAGCATGGAGACATTTGGACAGGTACGTATCCGCCTGTCTGAGCACAGGCACCTGTGCCACTGCTCTTGGTGCTAAAGCCGACTCCCCCGACCGTTTCTTTTCTCTTCGTACGGCGCGGCGCAAAACACGCCTCACGGTGAAAAGCGTACGGCAGTTTTGTAAAGTGAAACACCTGCGCGAACAGCACGTACGTGCGAGTTCATATACGTGCGGGTATGTTGGGGAGGTTGACTCGCGCGCGGACGAGAGCGCGACGAACGAGAACACGCGGTCGTTCTTCTTCTCTCGCGCCCGCCGAAAACGATTCCGACGTCGCCGGCATACATTACCGCCACGATTACGGTGGCAGTTGTTTATCGTTTGCAAAATTCCTCTTGTTATATGCGTGCTGCGCTCTGGCTCTGGTATAGTTGTACCGGATGTCTTCGAGGTGAGATATCGCGGCGCGTTTGGGACTAAGAGAGGAGGAGGATTGTGTTTCTCGTGCGCACCGCTCGCGCGATGACGAGCAATTACGCTCGTGAACGTGTCAACAGCATTAACCGTAATCGAGTAACATTATTAACAACTTGGAACAGTGGAGGACGTTGATAAGTTTGCTGGATGCGTTATCTCTCTAGATTGTGCTATTATAGAGAACTTGAATTATTGCGATCTGTTATAATTAGAAATGCATTGAGATTTCTGCTGGAAAATCTTGGCTGTTATATATTTGGATATTTTGTAAACGAGTACACACACGGATTGTCTGTCAGCTTTTCTTACAGAAATTATATATGTTAGAGATATTTGAAATTTATTTATTTTTTATCTTATATATTAACGAAATAATCAATATAATAATATATTTATTATGGTCTGTTACGTTGCAACTTGATTCAATTTTATTGCATCTTGTAATTATTCTGTCTGAAAGCCTCGGACAGAATACTTGCAAGATGCAATGTCTCTCAGTTTGATCATGCGGTTTAGTCGTACAAATAATCTCGATACGTATCGGTGAATACGTTGGAAACTATCTCCATAATTGCATTTCTTGTAAACAGTAATTCATTAACCTTTTGTTGAATGTATTTTGTTAACATAAAATTGGCTTATTTATTTATTATCAAGTCAGCATATCTCCATCGGCGTTATGCCAATTAACTAATTATACGTTCATTACTTTTGCGTCTAGTGTTTACTCGTCAAATTACCAGAACTCAACGCGAATGTAAATTACCGGCAACAATTACTACAGTAATATTTAACGCACGCGGCAAATAATTTTCGAAGAATTATTATATAAAGCAGAAATTGCTTTTTAAGACTATTATGTAAATGCGCGTGTATGGCGTGTATAGCGAAAGAGTGAAATTGAAAGAGTAAACATTATCATTACACGAGACAAAAAACAAATTAAAGATGTTATTAAATCGCGAGGAAAGTAAGTTATCGCGCACAACGCGTCTCTATAAATCTTCTTTTGTTTTGGAAAAAAGAGCTCATGTGCGGGACATTACCCAAGTCGGATATACACCATTAAAAGATTTCTCAGCCCCTTTTCATCGCCCACCAGCTGTCGGGGTTCCTTACGTCATTAATCTTCCAGAAGAAACTCTGGGGGATTCATTAACCATGGTCGGCATTCGCCAGTCACTAGAGGCAGTTCAACAATCTTTCTATACGGCGCTCCCGCATACGCTTCTGCTCCTAATACAGTTTTCATGATAAACAAGACATGATTCGTGAATGTAATGCAGCACACTGATTGCACTTTGAAATTATAATTATCTTGCATTACGCTGATGTAATTCGTTAATCATCAAACATATTTTAGTTGTTAAAAATCTCTATTTTTGTAAAGGTTGTACACGATTACTAATATGCCAACGATGATACGTCATTTAGATTTATATCTGTGTGCATATGCAAACAAATACAGATATGCGTATTTCTATTCCTACGCGACAACAATACCCTTAGATTCCGTTATATAAATTCTCATTGTACTTTTATGTGCGAAGTAACTACACGATTAAATGCTGGAAGGCACAATTAAGCTCAGAATAAATTGACAACTCACTTATCATATTGGATTGATTGATAGTACTTGATTATATTTGAATTTAAGAAAAATTTACAATTTGTGTTTGACTTAAAGAGAAATTTAGAATTTGTGTTTCGACTAAAATAGCTATTATATCGATTTGATTGGGACGAATTTCATACGAACTAGACCATTAAAGCGAAGTATCATCTCCCCCTTTATTCCTACGTCTTTTAAATAATCGACTGGCTCCAAATAGAAGTTGTTCACCAAAGACGCAATTATAGCTTTCAGCTCTAACATAGCGTATCGTTGACCTGAAATTTATAAGAAAGATGAAATTGCTCATATGACGTAAAAAAAAAAAAA
>QVOA01012389.1:0-48680 GCA_014825685.1 Pseudomyrmex cubaensis | reverse complement strand
TGGATAAAAGAACGCTTTATGTAGCATTTTTTACCTGCACAACATCCTGCAACTGGTTCAAACTGCCCAATTACATCACCACTTTTTATGTTTTTATAATGTTGGATAAATTAGTTTTGTATTCTCTAGTCACTGCACATTAAATGCCATCGCGTAATCGTGCACGCGCGCATGTATTTACGTAATTCGCGCCGAGGTCTTGGAATGAGAGCTGATCGTGGTTTCGAGGAAGCGGAATTCCATGACCGGTCGTTGCCAATAATAGCGCACAATTAACATTCGCGCGAGTTCGCTTGAAAAAAGCGAGATTACCTAGAGGTGCACCTGCCTTCTTCGTAAGCAGACTAGAGTTAAGTAAAATGTATAGAGCCAACTCAGCGACGGCCGTCGCGTCGCTCAAGAGACGTGACGCGCTGAGGGAAAAGGTCTACCGCATTCTAATGCCCATTTAACGCTAAGAATCATTTTGACTACAGTTAAATCTTCACAGTAGAAGTAGAATAAACTTACGAGAGAAACAAGCAGAAATTATATTTAATGTTAAAACAATATCAAAAGGATCATATTATAGAATTAAGACAAAAACATAGAGAAAACTTCTTTTTCTCGTAGTTTGTTTAGATCATCACTTTTAGGACAAATAGGACATAAAAGAAATAACAATGAGTGAATTAATTAATATTTAACGAGTTGAAAGTTTTATTTTATTTGTTCATAAAAAATAAAAAAGTACGAATAAATAATAAAAGAAAAAAATATATATACATATATATAAAACTATTCTTTAAGATCATACATGTGTGTATATATATATATATATAAACAAACCTAAAACCTGTATGAAATATACAACGTAATTGATTGATTGATTTTCAAAAGAGAAATTAATAAATTATTTTCAATATTCTACACAGACTCTATATATAGTCCTTTATACACGTTATTGAAATCCGTTTTTCAGCATCAAAATCTTTACTTTGATGACAACATGACAAGCTTTTGCGATGATGATCAAGACGCACATGTAGACTCTTTGAACGGAATAGTAATTAAAGACGCATGTCTACACCGCAGCGTGTGTCGCTTACTTAATCGGTGCGTTACTTAATGTTTTCAGTCTTCGCATAATTAAAGGTCAAATTAATAAATTAAAATTAAAATGTTTACACGTTTGAATAAATGAATATATCTTAGAGTGCGCAATTGGCTCATTAATATACTGATATAGTTTTTTTAATTTCCACTTAATTACATCTTGCGATTGCAAAGTAAAGAAAATAACAGAAAAATATTGTGTGATGAAACAATAAGTAAAAAATTGATATAAATATTGCTTTGCAATAGTTTGTTTATTTGTTTTAACATTAAGTATAAATGTTTTTTATACTTAATCCCAGATCTTAGCTAACAAATCATGTTAAATTTGTTGCGCTAATTGAACTCATCTATTTTCTTTTTATTAAAAACATATTACATATTCTCTATAAGTACAGCTTTACAGATGTATCTACAAAAAAACAGTTTTTTTATATTAAATTAAAAGTAAAAGCTTTATTTACTACCTGTAATTTTCCTGACTCATTTTTTGTGAAGTAGTATATTGATATAAAAACTTAAGAAACTTTAGATTTGTAAAATGACTTGCACATAATCAATAATGCATAAAAGAATCTGTAATAAACTATATAACATCTCGCTTTGAATATCCTTGAACATCTAAGAATAAATCAAGGAAATAACTTATATTTAATAAATCAATTTTACATAAAAATACAACAAAATGATCTTATAATAAAATATCAAAGTTTTTGCGGAAGTAATATATGTAAATAAATGTTTATAGCAATCGTTTATGTGTATAAAATACGCATAATATACGTGTTATATATATATATATATATATAAACTACGCTGTTTAAATATAGGAGGATATTAATGTTAACGAAACGTTGGACGATGTGACATTATAAAAATGTATTTTGTGCTAGTCGCCGAGTTAAATTAGATAGAAGGTAATTAAGATTTTAGCGTCCGTACGCAATGAATATTCAGTCTCGTGTTTTGCTCTTTTCGGAATTTTTCCTCTACTTTCTGCACGACAAAAATTAGTCGGCGAATTTATCGGAAATCGTTCGAACAATATGTTCTGCTAATGATAAAGTTTTAAATATCTCTGCAATTAACTAAGTATAAAACAAAAATAATCTTAGTTGGTTAATGTGGAATTACGTATATCGCATATTGTTATTTATCGTATAGTATTATTTACATCTATCATATATTATTTTAAATGCAATGGATAATATTTAATGACTTGATCTTTAACAATTAAAATTTGATTGTTTTTGTTTTTTTTTGTGTAATAGAGCGATACTTAATATTAAAACTAAAAACATGTTGTATTGGAAAAAGTAATCTTCTTTATATGAAATCTTCACGAGAACATCGACAAACTTGGCACAGTATTTGAGAGGAAGTATGCGATTTCTGGAAACATATATCCTGTACGGATTACAGGTTCGTTCTCCCGTAAATGGGATGATATACGTGCGATGGCTGCAGAAGTGGCGCGGTGCTGCATCTCGTAATCGTGTCGGCGCCAAAACGAGAAGATAGAAATAAATATAATGCTCGATAAAAGCGACACGTACGTAAAACGCACCGAAAGCCGCACAGGTGCAGCTTGCCGCCTAGACGGCAATAATACGGGTTTTGCCCGCATCGCACCGCTGCAACAGTTGCGGAAGATCCGTTGCGACGCGAGAGCTGCAAATTGCATTATTTGCTGCAACGTCAAACGCGTACGTCAATGTATACCAAACACGGTGCGCGTCTTCTCTCCAATTCCCGGAGAAAGATATTGTACCGTGGTCTCTGTGCGTAACAAGTCAAGAATATATTTGCATAATCGTGCTGATGAGCAGCGATACTTTTATATTTCACAAACACGGCGTTCTTGATTGATTCATTGGGACGTGAAGTAATTTGAAGAGAAACTTTTGGCAGATTATGTACAAGTACACGCTCATTGCCACATATCACGTTTAAAATCCCGTGAGACAATATACAAAACACAGTTGTATATTTATTAAACTATATTATTAGTAGTTACATCTTGATAAGCAACCTATGGGACGCGTTTCAGTCTCTTGAGATATATTAATAGTGAAGTAATTACATTTTATGCTTTGTTAACAAACCATCGTAATACATGCGACTTATATTATTTGTAAACAGTAGAAAAATTTTTCATATACGTATTAATTTCTTTTACATATTATTTTTTTAATATGAGATTACATAGAGATTGGAAATCATGACGGACGGGTTGTTCATTTATTCGTATATAATCTACTATCGCGCAAATAAAATAGGAGATCCGGTTGTAGTGATTGTACCGTTGGAAACTTCAGCGAATGATTAACATGTATATGTGGGCAGTAATTATGTATAATTATCTAAATGGCGTTACGAAATTTGTCATGGTTTGCGAACGCGCCTTGCAAGTCCGTGAGATAATAACTACCTTGTACCGATGATTTCTAAGCTTATGCGATAATTGATGTTCATACTCTACTTATGACACGAGACTCGCCAAATAGTACCAATCGTAGAATCTACAGATGTAATTTTAATTGAGAAGCAATTCTACCGACAGCTTCGATTAAGTAATATTAATTGTTATTATCTCTCACTTTTTCTGCCGTAGATCGTAACCTTGAACTTCAGTTTGCATTTAATAGCATAGCATGAATATAAATTAAAAAGTGAATTTACCTATATTCTAACACATTAATTCTCCAATTTTCTAAGTATTTTTAATTTCTGCAAAATTATTACGAGAACAAATAGAGAAATAAAAAGTTTACGCGTCGCAGAATTCGAAACTTTCTAAATCTGTTCTTTTTTTTTTTTTGGATTACTGTATGTTATTAGAGATGTTACATCTCTGCATTATGTAGCAATGCACGTATCAAAAGGGTTAAACTTGGAAGCACCGGTCGCGATCGTCCCGCCATTCAACAGCGGCGCTCTATCTACGCTCAAGCATCGTGCTCTGTTCGCTAACAATAAGTTACACTACCCGTGATGGCAATAATGGGAATCGTGCAACGCGGTATATCGTGCTTTGCGGCATATAATTACGAGCGTCGACACGGAAGCGCTTAGGTATCCGCGATATCGATTTTCAGGATCGTGGACTGTACGTTCTCTCTCTCTGTTTTCGTCTCTTCTCTCTCTCTCTCTCTCTCTCTCTCTGTCTCGCTTTCATTCACGCCGCCCTCTTTTTGCACTGTTCGCGGCCATTGTTATCACGAGGGAATCGACGAGCGAACCCTTGGTAGAGGAGTGACGCGAGAGATCGACGAGCTGGCTCAACTCTCTCTGCGAATGCGAGCGCTTCGCTAATTCCCGCCACTCCTCTTGCTTTCATGAACCGGTAATTAGATGATCCGAGTATCGGAAGACGTAACGATGCGATGTGGTAAGAGAAAGGTATAATGCCAAAGAACTAAATTAAGAAATAGTAGAAAACATAAAGAAACGTAACAAAAAAAAAACTAAGTAAATAAAATACTATTTCGTGTTATAAGAATATTTTCTTTTCGATCGTTATATTTTATCGGTTAATTATAATGTATTAGGAATAAACCGATTTTTTTTCGTGCGGAACTTTTATTCCCAATAGCGCATATAGCTTTTAATGATATACAAATTGCCGCGCCCGTGTAATTACAGAGTAAAACTACAACTTTGTTGGCCGGCTTCGCATCGGTTACAATAATGCCCGGCGAGATATTAGCCTTTCATTTTATGCTCTTCTCACGATCGCATGTCTGAAAAGAGAATTTCGAGGCTCCCGCTCACTTCGTTAACTCGCGTTATTATGCCGTCGTTATCCGGTTATACTTTGTTATTACGCGCTGTTTATCTCGTATCACGCGGGATTTGGCAGCGGCATGAAAACACCGTCGTCCGATGATTGACGGAATCGGCAATTACGCCACAAATTCTCGCACGTACTTGCCGAACGGTCTCGAGTTGTGTGTCTCGTCTTTACACGCACGTCGCGCGGAAACCGGTTGCCGGTTTAAAGCTGCACGTGTCTCATCCGCGTAGGAACGGCCTCGTTTTGCGCGCGCGAATTTATTGCACTTTTCGTTTTTCCGCAAATTCACGAAAATCGTTGATCAAAAACTGTACGGCGTGTTCTGAGAAAGACAAAGATATCGCAAACATATTTAGTTTTGTGCGTAATATATTTACGCTTATATATATATGTATATAGTAATATTATTTAAAATAAAAAATTAATGAATTGCGCGTGTGCGTGTATGGATTTAGAATCATTCAAGGAATCGGGTTTGCCATAATTTGCGAAAAGGACGTTTTTGACTTCTCGGCTGATTTAATTCCAGCGAACCGCTCGTAAGAATTTCCCCCGGCGTCGATAAACGCTTCAACGAGCCGCGTAAAAATACACCAGAGTCGTCCGTGGTACTCGACGTTCGCGCCTTCTTAACGTCGAGTTACCGCCACTTTAACAGAGTCTTTAACGCTTCAAATAGATCTCGCGCGCCACCCTCCGACAGGCGTCCGCTCTGAGCGCGGTGACGTTTTTAAAGCTACGTTCACGAAACTCTCTGACTCGCGTTGTCTGTCGCGTCTCTCAGACGGGCGTAATTAACGTGAAACTGCCGCGTCCGCACCCGTTTAATGCTCGCGACTTTCGTGACGGCTCGCTCTCTGTATACCACGTTAAGCTTGCTAACTAACAATTTGACCGAATTTGTAAACTCCACCATTATACGTCATCTGTCGCACTAAATATTGTGCACAGTTTTCTGTAATGTATCAGAATTTGTCGTTTCCACAATTTATAGATTAATTGACAAATTTAAAGTATAATACGATTATTTTTGTCAAATGTAGAGAGAGAGAGAGAGAGAGAGAGAGAGAGATCGAGAATAATTAATTACATCACGTCAAGTACTTGACTCCTACTCGGCTCTTCCGCACTGTTGTCTTTCACAACTTTGCAGACTGTCCGACGGAAAAGACAACGGTATCACGTGGCATTCTGTTAAATTTTAATTAAAGATCTTTACTTTCCGCACGTTATAAAAGTCGTCATGGAGACTAATTTGTCGTGAAAAGAAGGACTCGTTAATATCGTTGTTGTACAAGAGATCGTCCCAAGATGTACAGAGCGAAGGGAGAGTCAAGATTCCTACTCGTTCTTGTGATGGTTGTGATTTCGGTGAAGAGAAAAAGATACATGACGCGACACGAGGGAGAAAGGAACTCGGGGAAGATGCGGTCTCTGAGGAAACGAAAGCGAGCAGAAAAGATCGGCCACACATTCGACCTTTATGGTCGCCATCTTTTCAGTATAAACTGTGTCCCCGTAATTGGCGGCTACCAGAGTTAATGTTTTATTCGAATATTTGTCCCTAAAGATATAAAAAAAAATAACAGAATTTTTCAGATACTGTTGTTCAGATACGGAATATTAATTAATAAAGATCAATTCATTACCTAACAAACCCTATCTCAAGGGTGAAAAAAAAAGAAAAGAAACTAAGTTTTTACTCACAGATTTAATAAATAAATCTGTGATGATTAGAGAGTATGATAATTGGAACAAATGCGTCAATTATTTTCTTATATTTAGATGATATCAATGACGCATGATTAACTACTATTCAGTTTCACTCGGACACTTGTAATCCTGTTTATAAAGGCCAGTCACAACGATACACGTACGAGATCTGTTCTTAGAGGACTTCGGCTTCTCTTCGGGTTCTTTCGTTCCCCCTTCATTCGCACATGTGAACGTTCGTATGTGTTTTCACACAACCATTCATGGATACGAGCGGAAGTAGCAAGATTCTCACACGTGCAGATACAAGTGGGAGAAAATGTGTGATCGAATTTGGCAGAAAAAAATAAAATCATAATTTTTTTTTTTAAGCACGCGTATATAGACTAAAAAAGACAAGATATTTTACGTACATATCTTTTGTTTTTTTTTTAATACAAAACTTTCTTTCATTAGTAGATTATTGGATTATTAGATTACTTCGCAATTGATTGCATCAGTCTTTCGCTACAATGAACATTACTTAAATTGTGCATGGTTAAAGTTGTCGGAGAAAATGCTTTCTGTATTTATAAAGTGACGAATCTTGTCGATTTCATAAGATAGATAATTGATAGATTATCTCTTGATTAATCATGATATTGTACCTTGTTTCTAAAAGATGCCGCCCGCGTTTCAGAAATATTGTTTTTTTCCTTTTTGTGATAATGACAGTTATCGTGATCATACGATGAGAATGAGAAAGAGAGAGATAGTATGATAGCAACAAGCACGCATTATTTTTTATACAGCAAAAATTTTTATTAAAGTAAAAACATTTTTATTAAGGTAATAAAATTTAAAAACTAAGTAAACGATTAAAAATTAAAAATTAATTAAGAAAATTAAATGTGACGATTACAACTGGTCATTGATAAGTTTAAAACAACTGTTCACATATAAAATTAATAAAACGACGAACGGGGAAGAGAAATGATGATGTTCTAACAAAAAAAATCATGCGCAATAATATCTAGACTATTTTCTGGACAACGATGTCAAATAATCAAGCTAGCTTTCGCCATTCGAATCTCTCTTTATGGAACATAAATGTACTTGAGCAATGATATCATTTTACAAACCGCAAATACTCAGTCATAAAGAAATGCTCTAGCAATCTCTCGCGGATAATATGCTGCGCATTCATGCGTTTGCAGTTTTATAAACTCGAGGATAATTTAGTATCCATCCATGTGTTGCAAATAGAAACGCTTTTAACAGCGCTCGCATGTCGGGATTCGTGCGGAATTCAACATGTTCCTTGAGTGGTTGCTCCGCCAACGAGCGCATCGCGGAACGATCGTCGACAAGGTGGGGCATAAGAGGCGGTGGCGGGATAAGGCCATATCACGGCGACTCTTCCTGCACGACGAGATCCGAAGGGTTTTCGCGCCGGCGGCTGCCGCGGGGGTGAAAGTAGGGTCTTAAAAGGTTCCGGTGGGAAACCCAGCAGGGCGTGAATGGCTCCAGACACGCTGGAGGTGCCCGGAACGTTTCGTTAGAGGCGACGAGAAAAAGAGCGGGACAGAGGACCGAGGGGAAGTCCGAGGACGACGCGCATATACACACACACACATGCGCATACTTTCACATACATATACGCGCACACACGTGCCGCTGTGCGTGAACGGGGACACGTGTGCGCGCGCACGTAGCGCACGTCCTCGAAAGTTCGCCACTACACCACCACCGCCAATATGGGAGTATGCGGGGTCTTTGTTCACAGAAGTTGGGTTTACCTCGTTCTTTCGGAAGCCGAAATCCCGCGATGTGACGCGTCGTCCCTTCTCCCTTCTATTTTTGCAGCGGCGCGAGATCCCGAGATATTTCTTGTGAAAATACGCGAGCGTATTGACGCACGCGGAAAATCGATGAGGCCGAGATTTGTAAACACTATACGAGCCGGAAATGGTTCTAGCGGAAGCGCTCGAATTTTCTCACGAACGCTTCGTGGATCGTGATATTATACGCAAATCGTGTAAACCGCGTGAGGTGAGATTATAACAGAGAAGATTGAATTACATGAAACATCTCTTCATCAAGTTGTTGCTCCTTTCTTGAAAAAAAAAAAAAAAGCATTTCACATAAGTATTGCGCTCGGAGCTCGATTACGTGTATATATATCATTGACCTGAGTTTTCTCTGTGTAAACAGCAGATTGAAGCAAATTGTTCTTGTGATATTGCTTAATGACAGAAAAACAGTTTTGCCGACGACATTTTCCCACCGGTGGAAACTTTTTAGTGAAGTAACTTTGCTGCTAGTGTTGTCGTATTTTTGTAAATGCGTTAACGTTGAATTTGATAAGCGCGCGACGCTTTTAATAATTCACGAGAGAGGTAAACACCAAAACGCGAAAGAAAATCGTTCGCGGGAATAAAAGTTCTCGTCGATCCTATTCGTCACGCGCGTCGCGCTGTGGGCGTTTTCGTGGGTGATTTCTACGAATAGAAAGGTATACATATGAGAGTGAGTCGTTTTTCCGGGTTCTCTCTTTCTCTTTCTTTTTTTCTCTCTCTCTCTCTTTTACACACACACACAGAATCTTTTTTTTAATTCTCTTTCTCTTTCTCTCTCTTTCTCTTTCTCTCTCTTTCTCTTTCTCTTACTTGTACTGGAATGCGAGAGAGGTTGGAGAGAAGGCTTTATCAACGCGGATATACAACTCGGCTTTCGAGCGGCGGCGGCTTTCGAGCCTCTCGAAATAACTCCGCGCCCTTGCCATATTAATTACCGGGATTCATTCCGTCTTCATTTACAATGGGCTAATTTAGCGTGAGGCAACCCCGGCGCGATTTCCTGCGCGCGAGCACGCACGTGAGAGTGACGCCTCTCTGTTTATACGGGCTTTATGGAGCTATTAATCGTGGGGGAATAATCGCTCTCCGGTATTCGCCAAGATTGCTTCGATAAGGATGTCTGAAATCTATATCTTATGCTTATTCATAATTATCTTTATTATAAGAATAAAGAGAAAGAAGACAGAGGAGAAAGATCAAAGTTTCTTAAAATAATTGATAACTTTCTAACAACAAAGTTATAAAAAAAAGAGAAAAATTTATGCATTTAACAGTAAATATTGCATATACATGATTTGAGTATCACTTGTGAATATATTTCTGTTTTGAGGTCGCTGACGTACTGCGCAAGTTGACTTAAAAAAAGCCAGCATAAAGAAGATTGAATATCAGAAAAGAAACGATTGTCGCATGTACACATGTAGTACATATGTATGTCCTTATCACATATATCTGTGTATACATACATATATGTGCGCTCATATAATGTGTAATTTATATGTATCGTCGCTATCAAGAAAAAATAGGATGAAAAAAATGTAAAATAAAATCCCAGTATTGGAAAACCACGTTCCAACTGCATAAATATCAAACGAAATCCACTCAAAACAAGTTGAAAAAGCTAATTTCTGATTGCAAAGACGGAAATACATATATTAAAAAACAAATACATATGCAATTGTTTCGTATGTCGCATTAACCAACACGATTTTTCATTTTCAGTTGCTAGTTAGCGGCGGGCAGCCCACGACAGCAACTTCGCCGGCGATGTCATCAGGGGGTGCGTTGAGTCCGGGCGCCTTATCGCCTTCGTCGTCGGCGACAACGACGACGGGTGCCGGGCCCGCGGGCACCGGGGGTGCTACGACTCCCGTAGGTGCAACCGGGCCCGGTTGTTGCGAGAACGGCAGGCCCATGATGACGGATCCCGTTACGGGGCAAACGGTGTGCAGCTGCCAATACGACAGCGCTGCGAGATTAGCGTTGAGCACTTATCCTCGGCTAGCACCGACCGCGACTTCCTATTCCTCTTACCCCACGCCGACACCTTCCACTACCGACCAGGGGCCTTACCCCAGCATCGGCATGGATAGTTCGGCATTCTATTCTCCATTGGTGAGTCTTTTTTTATTTTTGCAATAATAAATTGTACTAGGAAAACAAAGATTTACTAAGTAGAACTCTAATAATTTCAAGCATTTTATTTCATGGGACCGATTCTTTCTAGAATTCGAAATTATTTTTTTTCCCTTCCAATTAGCAACTGACGGATAACAAGAGACGAAAAATATATGTTTCTCTTTCTCTTAGAATAGGGATAGATGCGCAATCTACGAGTTGCGCAGTCACTCAAGAATATAATTATTAATGGAGAAAACTATTGGCCCGTAAAAGAGAAATCAAAATTGCTCGAAATTACTGGAGTTTTATTGTAGTAAAATTTATATTTTTCATTTATAAAAAATATTAATTTGAAAGAATAATATGTTACTGTACGGGCACCTATTCAATCTCTTCCAATTTATGATTTTATTTCGAATTACTTCTGTCTCTCTCGAGATACGTCTTATCTTACGGTATGCTATAGGTAACTTTGTAACATATATGAGACAAGAGTTTCTTGGCAAATTTATGAACGATCGCTCCGTGTTACACGCGCTCCGCAACGTGTAAAACGGACGTCGTCGGATGCAGATTGATTAGTTCGTCGTACTAGACGTGCCGGGCGATTATTGCTCCTCCGGTATTAACTTAAGACGGATTAGCACGTGGCGTTGCCGCGAATTAGCCTGGAATCCCGGCGACGGAACCCTCTCGGACGTCGGAATCGCGCGGAGCTCCTCGATCACCCCGTGTTCAGGAATTTCGTGCGTCTTTGCAGCCGGTGCTGCGAGGCGTCGAATTATTCACGCGTCCTCCGTTCTTGAGAAGCGACCGATAATAATCTTGCCTGAGTTTCGGTTCGCGGAAGGCGCGTCGCTCGTTACGTTCTTGAGGGAGACTCCTGGTGACGAATTCGCGCTCATCTGTCACCGAAGAATCCCCTTTTGAGCCGCGACTGCGCGTTCATTGACTCGCAAGAGTCAAAGCATCTGCGTTTTAAGTTCCTGCTTTATAGTATTTAAAATTTGAAACAGCATTCTATTCATAATTTCTTTTTTATGTAGATATATATCTCGTAATACGATCGAGAGAGTGTGCTCTATTTTTATATGAAGAGATAGAATTATCATTGAAATTAACTTTTAATAGCGGCACTTTGTGCGCCATGCTGAATATGTGTAATGATAATTTCCTAGGACGAGAAGACGTGTCATCGATGTGCCGTAAATGTGTCATTAGTTGATATCAGATACCGCATGCAGCTATCTCGACAACACAATTTCATTTTCACGAGTCGCGATGTTTGTACAAGTAAAAAAGCCATCAGCTTTTTGATGTTACCGCGTTATAATCAGCGCATGCTGGGTCAGATAAACGCTGATACGAGAGAGACACTTATCTGAACAACGCGCGCGATTATATCGCGATTCGTCTTCTGATTTTATATTTTTATGTCATTTTCGACATATTTATTTAGCGAATTAACCGTGTGAAGCGATTCTACGTTTAGCGCGTATTACTAATCAACTTATTACATTTAAACTATACAGAATAACGTCACAGAATTTATTACTCGATAAAACTTCCGTGTCATTTCGCAGTCAGTTTCGCGTGCTAATGATCCATCGTGACATAATCTAAGTAATTAAATACACTCGGTAAATTGCATACATAAGTTAGCTCAATACGTATCTATCGTTAGATCTGCCGCGGAATCGGTAAAAAAAACTGAAAGAGGTAGTCATTATTAATTAAAATCGGTTCATAACATCGATTATACGTACTACGATTTACAGAAAAACATTGGCCATTTAAAATTAAAATGACACGTGTATGATCAACATTTGCTTTATAAGCTACACAGTTTTTCAATATATCGATTTCGTAAACACTTTTTTCTAAAGCAAAAAGATATGTCTTTAATCGCGTTCATAAATAAAATTCCGACAAATATTCCACGCGTGATCACGCACACGTCAGTTTATGCGCGAATCGTTCGTCGCGCGGGTGCACAGAGCAAGATCTCGAATCAGCGAGGAGGAAAAAAAAAGACGAAAAGAAGGGAGAGAAGTGCTCATCGCTCTCACGTAGAGAACGCGAACGAGTTTATAGAATCAATACGAGATGCCGTGAAACAGAGACGAAGGATACTAAGGCGGCAGCGAAAGAGAGAGAGAGAAAAGCAAAGAAGGATAAGAAAAGGACGGATAGCTGCACGAGATACAGAAAAGCACACACAGCAGTAGACGGAAACCTCTTCTCATCAGCCAACAGATTTGTCTTATTTCACAAGACGACGGTGTCGGCGTAACGGAGATTCCGAGATTCGCGCATGGGAACATTTTCCTCGGGAATGCTGTCGCACACGGCGTTTCGAGCTTTGAACCTTTCCCTTGATGTTTTGCACTTTATTGGCATTGTCCGCGATGTGGCCATATTTCAAATGTTACCTTAATGCGGTGAGAATTTTTATCATATCGCGACTCGTGTCCACTTTCTGTGGTCTTATACCGAAGCAGTAGATACAGTAGTCAAAACACAGAAGTTTCTCCACAGATATTTCTCTAAAATAGCTTAAGAGACGATTATTTAAAATGTACAAATGTATCTTTTCCGGTTTAGTGTAAAATATTACAAATGAGAGAAATTAATTATCAATGATTATATCGCGCAACATTAATAACGTCAAAATTAGAACAGCATAGTGAACGTCTAATATCTCTTCTTAGATCTTATTTTGCGTGTGTGCACATGTGGCAAGATGTCAAGTGATTTGACTAATAACAAAGATGCTTACTATTCTGTTAAGTGAGGCAATGCGTGTTCTTGTACGAAACACTCCAGTAATGTCGGTATTAATAGTAACATTTCGCGACACTTATATAGAGAAGGCGAGTATGTACGCATGTTGAGTACAATATGAAACTCGTAACATTCCGATTCATGATATCGTGCAGTGCGTTATTTTACGGCTCATTGATAAGCGTAACACGCGTACCTTTCTTAATCGTGGATTGTTACGCTTTTATAATTGGCACTTAAGCGCGACTGGCATGCAAAACCGCCACGTGCAGCGTAAGTGTCGTTGCAGTTTGCACGCGGTTGCAACGCGTTTAAGTATCTGCGAGAATATGTACATTGAAGAACTCTTGCCAAAAATCCTTTCCGCCTACAATTTTTTGTTCAATTGTGATAAATCCTTTCCACCTACAATTTTTCGTAAAATTATGATAAATAATAATTATGATAATAATTATGATAATTATGATAATAATTATGATAATTTGGCCGGTATTGTTTTCGATATTAAAATCTTCTCGTAAATAATTCATTTGAAAGCTTTTATTGTGAATATAAAAAATAAAATATTCTAGCGAAGATTCATTCGATCAATATGAGCCAATGTATTTGTGTGAAATAAGTTTTTTATTTAAAATATTTGTATTAAAATTTTATATTATTTTTATTAATACATTGTGTGCGGGACACGTACTAATTTTGTCGTGTATTTTTGAAAATTTACAGTATATTAGTAATTAGATTTCTGTAAATATAGTAATATAACATAGAGTAATTAACGATTAGAGTAACGATTTTTTGAAATCCTTTTTCGACGTAGTCAAATCGCCAAAAATAGTCCGCTTACACATAGGGTGTGAGATACGCGCAAGATAGTTTGACATACAAAATGTGTTAATTATTTTATTTAAAATATTCTAAGATAATAATTAAATAACGCGATAGAGAGAAATAGCAAGTATAAAATGTTTGCGTTTCTTGATCTGTTTTGATAACAGCTACAGTCTCAGTGTGTTTTTTTAATCTGCTACTTGTTCCTGTCGAGGCGAGTTCTGTTGTAATTGAGACTGATGAGTATGGATATGTGATATAAGCCGAAGAACGATATAGGAACAGTCTCGACATTGCGTATTCTACCTTGCGCGTATTGGTTTAGTTCTGACCGGGCAAAACTCCAGAAATGCCATTTGTCGTGCGAGACGATGTGACGGACGGACGTCATAGTTTTGCACCTTTATCGGCATAAATTGCAGTCCCGCAGCCAGCCAATCGTTCGTGGAATTTCAATGCCGTAGCGCAATTTGGTGCACGCGACCATCACCATCGAGTGACCCCACGATACAACAATGTAGCTCGGAATGTCATAAGCGATTTGACTGTTATTAGGAATTTTGAGCATTTTGACAAGAGGGGATGTGCCGTCTTTCAACGGTCTCATCTATGATATAATATTCATATCGCGTGGCGATATCATCTTTCTCAGTTGCGTGAGAAATCTAGATTTTTTAAAAATAAAAAGTTAGTCATTTGCATCACAAATGTTATGATCTAATTTAATGCTTTCAGTATTGAGATATTTATTAAAATCAAGAAAGAAATTCTTTTCTTTTTAATACCTTTCTTTTTAATTCTTTTTTTTAAATACATGTTTGTCTTGCTTGACAAAGTCATTTGAAGAAAGGCGTGATCGCAATGTGTATAGCGCATTTTCACCGTGACAATCTGTCAGTCATCTCGTTAACGCGCTTGCGTTATTATGCAAGCAATATTAATTTGAGCTCGTTTAGCGCTTTGTGGTAGTTGGGAAAATGTAGAGTACAGATACTGACTAATTAGAATGAAATGAAAATGGACAGTTGCCGAGATTGTGTGTGATGCTTTTCTTGATGGTGTTCGCAATTTCAAATACAATTGTGCGCATATGTAGTGAAATGGCAAATTGATTTTTGAGTTTTCAATATATGCTCTTGTGTAGCATTGATAATTGTACGAATATAAGCTTTGTTGATATTAATTACCGAAATAATTAAATATACAAAATCTAAAATAAATTTTATTTTCTATTTCAATTCTTTATATTTTCTTATATGACCTCGTGCAATCGTTTGTAAGTCTTTACCGTCTCAATTGTTTTCTTTTTTTTTCTTGATTTTTTTTTATCGAGTAGAGTTAAGCAGGAAGCACGTGCTTTTAACGTGATTCAAATCGGCGAGCAACCGTTTCGACCAGCATTATAATATAATATGAACTGAATTAGCATTGAATGAAGTGGACGGCGCGGTGCGGATTGTCGAACATATCTTATAACAACCAGACTTTTACGATGCGCAGGGTGGTCCTTATTTTAAAACGGAAGCACACAAAATAGGAAGCATTAATTATATTATTTACACGAGTGAATGTTTAACTGTTGCTCGAAAGCTGATAATTTTTACTTGATGTTTTTTTCAATATATTGCATATTTATTAGTACATTAATTATCTTAATTATAGAATAGTATAATCGATAGACTTGATGCAAATTGTAAAAGAATTATATATTTATATATCTTAAATAAACTATATATCTTAAATAAAATTAACAATAATATTCAACAATAATGCAGTTAGAAAATAAAAGAGTAGGTACTTTATTTCAAAACAGAAAAGAAAGATACTTGATGCGATTTTGAGGTAACTTGTGTAGAAGATAATTATATGTGTTGGCAATATAGATATGATGGACTGCGCCAAACCTGGGGTGTCAAGTTAGGGCCACATCGCTGTCGAGCTCTCTAATGCGTCGCATGCATCGCAAGATTTGGGGCGCGCGCGACGATTATTGCTACCTTAATGCAGGCGCGCTCGTATAATCGGTTATACACCGGGCAGTCGGTGACCCTGTGTGACTTTGCAGTTGTAACAATAGTCCAAGGCGTCGACGTCGGACCACCCGCAGTTTGCTATTAAAGCTGCTTCTGAAAAAAAAAGGGGAAATAAAAAAGAAGATACGTGTGCGAGGTCTCTCCGAGGGAGACCCACGGCGAGGTGAGACTAAAGGCCGTGAACGAGGCTACAGTCAGGCAAGAGAGAGCCAAGGACACTTGTCAGAACGTTCGAAAATCGAAACAGGGAGAGTTGGCGCGAGAACGGAATTAAGAATCAGGATACGCCAACGACGGCTATGACGACACAGCGACGACGACGACGCGCGCGCGCGCGCGCGCGCGACCGACGACTAGATGTAACACGAAACTTCGTGGCGCCAAAAACCACTTCTAAGCTGCTGCGCTAATAATATCCCCCATTGTGCTACCATTAACCGCATAACCTGCCGCCGTGTTCCTTCTCTCTTCTCACCTGCGCTTCTCTTCGATCTCTTTCTTCCCATTCGTCTTTCTTATTTCATCTCTTTCCTCCCCGTTTCATTCTTCTTTTAGTACGAGCTTTTATAACACGTTCTGTGAAGACACCACATACTATGTCATATCAATAAACTGACTGGTTGACGCCTGTCTCTCATAATGTTTTAGAGATATCCGGTTTTTTTTTACCTCAATTCTTTCATACCCTTTTACCTGTCACAGGGTAACGAAAGCACAAGATGGTTGAAAGATTTCTTTTAGATGCATTTATATCGTATAATCTTAGATCCACGAACTGCTTACTGTATAGATCAAACATAATGTTTATATGATCATTGATTTTTTAGTTTTAGTCTATCAGCAAGAATTTAGATAAACGAAACTTTTAAGATCATTTAAATAAGTCTATAATATTATTTTAATATAAAATTACTTTTCACATATTTTCTCGATCGTATTTTGAGTGTTTTTATTTCTGTTGAAACAAGAATTAATACTGATACGAAGTGTTGTTGTTCAGAACTTCAAGTTTTAACATTATAGAAATCTCGAGAAAAAGATAAATCTTGTTTACAGTGTCAAGGAATTTATGTGCACGATGCAAGCAACGTGCTAAATAAATTAACTCCTTATCATACACGCTGCTTTTACAGGGTAATCCGTACGGGCTGAAGGACGCGACGGGTATGGGCATGACGGCGGACATGGGTGCTGCCTGGGGTACGGCCGCCCTTCAACCTGCTGCCACGGGTTACTACCCTTACGATCCAACCCTGGCCGCCTATGGGTAAGTTTATCGCCAGGTTTCATGGTCTCTCGGCTCCATTAGATTAAACCACCACTGGGAGAAAGAGAGAGAGAGAGAGAGAGAACGCGTTTCCCCTCCTCTCCTCGGCTCGTTACTTCCGCGCGCCGCCATTAAAACAAGAGTCACGATCCCGTCGTGCCCGTCGCGTTACACTCTGCTAGAAGTGTTTCCGCGTGACGACGCGGTTATCGTTATCGCGAATCCGTAATATCTCCCCCTTGCTCGTGCACCTGGAGAAGTGCACCGTTTGAGGTGTATGGACCGTTAAAATTGCATCGGTCATATCGGGTAAAATGAACCGTTCATCGTGTCATAGAAACCACAGTGTGGCGTAATTTTTATGCCAATATTATGCACAATGTATCGAATGCATCTAATTTAATACGCAATCAATCTCGTTTCACGAGATATATATACACGTATAGATTTCCGTTATCTACAGGAATATGTGCGACATATTAGTTCGATTATATCTGATAATCGTCATTGGTCGATTCGACATTCGGTCGGTAGTTGTCGCGATTTCCGAATTCTGTCGAGCTCAAGGGGGTTGAAGGTACCGGCGCTCGAGTTAGGCCAAACACGACGGACGGCTACAAAATGGCTGTAGGCAGCCGAGTGGGCGTATATAATGGAGGCTCCCAGGTTGGACGTGTGTACATACCTACGTACATACATACATATGTACATATACTGAACTCACATACACATTCGCACACATACGTATCGCGAGCGTAGGGAGAGCAGTAGGTCTCTCTCCGTAGGAGAGCGAGTGAGTGAGTTTATTGATTGGCTTCCTCCCCGAGGTTGGCTCGCCGGTTCGCCAGACCTCTCTGCTCTACTCTCCACTTTACTCTCGACTCCGTCCTCTCTCGCTCTATCTCCGTTCTCTGTCTCTTTTCCTTTCTGGCTCTAAAACCCTTCCTCCCTCTTTCTCTATCTTTCTCTCTCTCTCCTTCCGCTCTCTCCTGCCACCTCGTTCTTGCCGTACACTTCCTCGCACGTATACTTGCTTTACTCCCCGCGTTCGTCTACTCCCTTTCGACTGCTTCCCCAGCCACCTCCGTATCCTCCGAACGAGTCGGCTCCCACAGGTGCTTTACTTGCTTCGCTTAGCAACCCTCGTGTCCGCCTGGCGAACACGCATACACACGCAACACTCACATGTACACTCGTACTCGACGTTCACGCATAGGTAGACGCGCTGTGACTCACGCAACGCAGAGAGGCTTTTCCTCCCTCTTCGAAGCCCACCCCTTCGCGCTACATAGTGCCTGTGCATGTGCTCGGCGGTGGCGGCGCCTACCAGAGAAACTCCAACGATAGGCATTGTTTATCGTGGAATTCAGCGCCCTTACTGTCTCGCTCTCTCACCACTCACGGACAAGCCTCTATTAATTTACTTGCTTAATAATACGACGGCCGCTCTCTCGTTCTCTTCTCCCTCATCTCCGCTCTCTTCCCTTAACGGGTTTACTACGTGCCCCCTCTCCTCTCCCGTCACTTTCGAAGCCGACGGGCCGCTATTGTTTCATCGGCGGCGTTGAAAGTTGCGGACTGTGTTGTATGGCGACACAAGGAAGGTCACCCTGCGCGAGGACAGAGGGTGTAAATTGAAGCGGCTCGATTGGGTCGCTTCGACGCGAACGCTCTGATTACAGGAAATGAGAAATACGTCGTTACTGGTTCCGCGAAAAAGGTTCCTTTGGGAACACTTTGAACGGACAGAAGTATCTCTTTTTTTTTGTGTTTGCCTTCGCGTAAATTGATGGAATTCTCTCTTTTTCTCCGTTTGCCCTGATATACTCGAGCCTCACTGTCTTGTTGTTCATTATTGGATGATGGATATGAATACGTTTGCTCGCTTTCTATACATATTTTAGTCGGAACTTTAAACGTTACAGATTAGTCGTTACGTAAGCTAACAAAACGTTATTTACGTAACATACACAAAACATTTAAAATGTGAAAAATCAAAATTACCTTGACGCGTAGAATCGATAATTATATAATTAATCGTTAACGTATACGTTTGACGAAGCTAAAGCCGCTTTTTATCTACTAAAAGATAGGACACCGTGTCAGCGAATGTGCGGTGATACTAACTTAATTTTGACCCAATCGGGAGATACCGCTTTTTATTCTTTGATCGCGTTTACAGACGTTGACTATGTTAGGATCATAGAAATGTGCGATCTTTTTCTTTCTGTTTGATGATTGCCTTTGATTTTCCGTAACCGGTTACTTATTCACGTCTTTTCTGTCTGCCATCCGGAGAAAGATGCTTGGACCGGTATAATTCCAGAAAAATCGCTTGACATGTCGACGTATGGAACATGTGCAAGACTTGCTCTTTAGTCGCTGGTAAAGTAAAAAAAAAAAGTCTTCCTGTGGAAATTCTCACGTTTTACAGTTTGATTAAAGTAAAAATCGAACAGATCGATTTACCGTTGTAGCAGCTATTTCTGAAGCACGGCAAAATAAAACAATTACAAGAGCTGCACTAAGAGAATGCAATTACTACTATTAAAAATCAATTTACTAGTTTATGCTGATACCGTTAGAGATATACAGACGCGTGTGATCACATTTCTAATTTTACTGATCTACAGCAACTATGCACCTTTTATTGCCTAACTTGTGTTGAAACAAAGAGAAAGTTGCTAAGTCGATGATTAGACGCAGACAGCATATCGTTTCATAGTAAAACGCCAGCAATTGTATGACTATAGAGGGCGGATCTTGTCGATGGTACTGCGAAGCAGACGCAGCCGTAAGCTATACGCGACTGTACGAGAAGGTAAAGAACAGAGAGAGAGAGAGAGAGAGAGACAGACAGAGACAGAGCCAGATTGGCTGGTTGGTTGGTAGGAAACGTTTGCGCATCCGAACCCGGGCGTAACTATTGAAGCTATCTATATATACACGGCTATACGAGGCTGGAGGACGTAATTACGCGCGTTCTGCCAATATTGGTTAACCTTTCGAGGTTGACGCCACCATATGCAAAGCCTCTAATGAGTCGCTCGAGTGCTGCCAGTGTCTAGTATTACGCGTTCCTCTATGCACCCTTTCACATCGTTATTGCCCGTCGCTAGATATTCGACGATTCTCCTGTTTTTCCTCCCCCTACCCCACTATGCGCACACGCCACCAATTTCGTTTCGCATATAATACATTTCTCTCCGCCCTTTCGACCTCCGCGAGCGTACCGCGCTTCGAAATTGACGTTAATTCCCGAGCTACGCAAAAATACATGCGGCGATGCGATAACTGCGAGTTTATTTATTTCGTTATTGCGCGAATCAATTTGCTGAATCCCCGATATCGCAATGCTTCTGACATTTAATTATCGGTCTTTCGACCTCGGCAATTGAAAAGTAGTTATTCGTTTCTATTTGCTTACCATTAGTTTCAGGTTAAAGCTGAAAAGGAATAAACCATTTTAAATAAACTATTATAACTTATCTCTCAAAGAAAGAGTGACAGATTAACAATTGAAGTTATATCGCGGAATATATCTGATTTGTACATTTATATACTTATTAGTCATTTATAAGAGCAAATTATTCGATACACAGATTGTACATATTGAGGTTTTCAAGGATATTCGTTCCACGATTCCGCTTCAACATCAACAGAGAATTGCGATGAAAAATTGTATGATTGCAGATAGCGGCCATCACTTGGAATTGACTAGTCTCGTCAGTGTTCGAACGCAGCGCGTAGATATTTATCGTTATCTTCATTTACAATCCCTTAGAATATATAAAAACATCAACAAGTGCTTTATAATATATGCATTATTTGCCGTTTTAATTGAACAGAAACTTCACGTGCGCCAACAATGGCGTAATATTTTTTATTACCTGACTATATCTCTGTTTGCTGTTTTAATTTTTGATGAAACTTGATATTGTTATATCATTGAGAGATATGTAATTTGGACGTGGAATAACAGGCGGAAATTTTTCGTGAATCAAAATATGCTACAAAAAAAAAAATAAATAAAAAAAAAAGAAGGAAGTTACGTTGTTCGTTGCGCATTCACTAGATTTTTGTTTCGCCGCCATTCGTCGTCGCATCTGCATCGCGACCATTCACGTATATACGATCACGTCGATATATCCGAGCGATTCTCTCTCAGCACGCAACGGTACACTTAGTATGTAAATGTCGAGCGGACTCGTTGTGTATGTAGATAATTGCGCAGCGCAGCGCCGGCGCAGCACAGCGTGTGGGAGGCAGTCGAAATTGCGCATATTAATGAAGGGGGCGAACTTTGATTATATCTAGAAGCGTCGTCAACCGCTGTCGATTTCTGACTGACCTTTGAGTGAACACACAGACTAACATACACAGACGTTTTTGCACACGGGCATCTATATTTCAAAAACTTTTAGTATTTTCGATTTTTCGAAAAAAGAACATATTTTTTCTAAATTTCGTAAAGTGAAAATGCACTCGAAGAATAAAGTGATTGTCGAATCACTTGAATTAAAAGTGACTTTTCTCTCACATATAGAATTTATTCTCTAACTTTCTCAAAGATAAATATAAATATTTGTTTCTGCAATAATATAATTATTCACTTCAAACGTGTGAAACATTCATTCTACAATCAGAGTTCAATAGACACTTTTGTAAAAAGTGAATTTTCACTAATTACAAGTGGCAGTATTTTCACTATCGTTTAAAATTAGATTTCACTCCAAGAAATTTAGAGAATAATTTGATATTTTTGCCTTGTATTTAATTGTTTCATCTTTCGCGAATACGTCGCTATTCGGTCGCAACCGCCTCGGCAACAGAGTCCAGAAGCCTATCGAAATCGATAGGACTCCTTCGAGGACATGGCCGCTTTCTTGCGGTAACAGCAGAAACGAGGAGAGCAAAAAGGAAAAAAAAAGGAAGAACCGTGGAAGTCGAGAAGAGGCTCGTTTTACTGACGGCGTATCCCGGCCGCCTTTCCCTTGTACGAGGGAGTTTAATAGAGGGTGAAACGTCCTCCACCTTCTTCGAGTCAGCTTCCTGCGGATTGCTGCTTCCATCCCCATCGACGCGGTCATCTCGGCAATCTTGGATACGGATTGTAGCGATCGGATGAGAATGGAAGGGGGTTGCGCAACCTTGTTTTCGTCGAGTGAAAGCGGGAGCCTAATCATTCGCCGTTCGTTCGATTTCCGCTTTTCTTTCTTTCTATTTCTCTTGCTCTTCGGTTTCCTTCTGCTTGCGTTAAACGATTTCTCCAATCATCTGGCTACTGCTGCTCAGCAAACCCGTCTAATTCGATTACATAGAGTAGAAATAGAAATCTGACACCGACTTTATTTCTCTATTAGTCTTCTCGATCGCTCAAACAATCTGGGAACTCACTATTGTGATCATTTCCGTATCTGCAACTCTCAGATCTTAGATTAGGCAATAATTAGATCGATATTGCTGCTGCGGTTTGATATTTCCGATTAAATATATATCGAAATTATATACATATATAGTCATATTTTTACAAACGAGTAAATTCGAAAACGCTCGTTCTGTGAATAACAATAAACAGTAAGAAAAGGTCGAGCAAAAACAAGATGTTGAAAATAATTTTCTACATTTTACATTTATAATAAGGTGCGAATTCTGCGTTTCGATCTCTTACTTGCTTTAATTTTTAAATTTTGTAAACTTTTTTCGCGACTGGGAAAGACTCGATCGTAAGAGTTTGAAACGTTTCGCCTCATATTATAAATGTAAAATATAGAAAATTATTTTCAACATCTTGTTTTTGTTCGACTTCGACCTTCTCTCACTGTTTATTAATATTTTTACAAAATACGTTGATCTTGTAAATTTAGCATCGATATTTTGAAAGTTTCTCGATATTTGCCTTTCAATCACGATTCGTCATTCACGATATCACAAAATCGTTATTATTCTTGGCCACTGACGAGAAGCAGCAGCATCTCTTCAAGATGCGTTCCGCACGAAGTGAAACATCGTTGCTAACAACCACCACCACTATCGTGAACCAGCGTGCCTCTTCCATCGTTTCACAGCCGATGGATTGTCGATAGGTATTTTAGCCTGTAGTATATAACAGTACCCACCTATAACATCGCTCACTGGGTTCTTCGTTGGAGGGGGGGAGAAAGAGAAACAGGGGAAGAGAGGTAGACGCGAACGAACGAGAAAGGAACGGGCGAGAGGGGATCGATCGAATCGCCATTACGGCGAGTGAGTGCCGGGGGTGCACGATGGAATCACGCCGCCGCTGGGGGTTTATTCCCCGTATATATTTGCCGGAGTATCACCCTCGACCCACTAGGATGCCGCCCTCCTATTCCGGAGGGATTTGATGCTCAGCAAGGCGGAGAGAAAGAGAAAGGGAGGGAGAGAGAAAAGGAAAGTAATAGAATGAGAGAGAGAGAGAGACACAGATCTAGGAAAGCCGAAGGCTCGTGCAGAGCACTTCGGACTTGCCAAAATCTGCGGGGAATTCGCACCCTCGACACGATACCACTTCTCGAATGGAGTGTCCCGCTTCGACAAATATGGAACAATAGTTACCTTCTGGCAGGCAAGCGGCGCGAACGTAGCGTAATGGCGATTACTCAGTCGTTAATAGTGCATTTGACATTTATTAGCGTGATGTGATCAACAATCTCGGCCGCCTTACACACGCTTCCTGTGAATTTCTGTGAATGCATAAAATGAGAATGCGTGTGTTAAGCAATAAATCTGTACGCGCAGTAATTAAATATATAGTTTGTGAAATTATTTACGGTTTACTGAGCGCTTCGGTTTTCTTTAACGTCGTACTTCCTATTTGCTACAAGACACTGTTTACTCGCGCATAACAAAATTTTTAAAGAATTTCAGAGACAGTCTCATTGTAAGTCGCCGCTCTTGTCTTTTTTAGGTACGGTGCTGGTTACGATCTGGCCGCACGGCGGAAGAATGCCACGAGGGAATCGACGGCAACCTTGAAGGCTTGGCTGAACGAGCACAAGAAGAACCCGTATCCGACGAAAGGCGAGAAGATTATGTTGGCTATCATCACGAAGATGACGCTGACTCAAGTCTCCACTTGGTTCGCGAATGCGCGAAGACGTCTCAAAAAGGAGAACAAAATGACCTGGGAGCCGAAGAACAAGACGGACGATGACGACGACGCGGTGCTCACCGATTCCGAAGATAATAAGGAGAAGGACGATCTCGCGGCGGACAACAGGGGCGATCGGGTCGGCGAGGAGGCGAGGCGGGGCCTCGATGATACCGGTAAGCTTTTTTTTCTTTTTTCACTCTTAGTATATCCATTGCCCGACAGCGCGAGTCAGAATTCATTACTTCGCAAGATGCTGCCTCCAGATACCAGCCGTCACGTTTTCACGTCGCTATCTGCGAGAACGATTTAGAAAATTGCTCGCAGTCGCGGGCGAGCTGACGTTAACACGCGAAATCTTAGTCTCGCTGTTTCGCGCTACTAACAAGATTGCAAAGTACGAAACGAAATGAGACGAGAGGCGTGTCTGCTAACGCCGCGCCGCGGCGGTATAAAATTGTTGCCGAGCGAGAAGCGGATAATAATAATATATATTTCAAACAACCACAAGCCGGCAGCGTTTCCTACGAAGACAGTATGAAAAAAGCGACCGCGCAATACAATATTCGTGATAACTCGTCGTGTGTTGTCGGGAAATTTCTATCGCTGGAAACATCCGGTTTATTCAGCGAAAAGTATCGTTGGCAGAGCCTTAGAATCGTTTCTCGAAGGTAGGTCCGGCAAGGCGAGCCGATCTCTTTGGCTTCGGAATGTCGATGGCGTGTTTACCTCGCGTGACTAGTTTCCGTGATATCGAATGTCCATCAATTGGCGTTTTTCATATTGCGCAAGCGCACCGAGTACGTTTTGCGCACAATGAATCGAACTTACGACTTCGCTCCGGGCGGTTGACACAACGTTTTTTTTTCTTAACATATTTCTTTTTTCGTTTGACTTCCTCTTCATTTTTATTATTCATCTTGTCGCGTTCATGGTCACTTCGTAGACAAATGTGTCTTAGCCCTATATTCACCCCTAAGATCGATTATGGGGCTTTTAACCTTGTGTCACCTGCGTACCTGTCGTTTTTCGAAAACTTCTGTGAGGCGCTCGTCGAATGTAAAGTTTATGGCCGGCGATTCCAAAGCGAGGCTGCAAATTTCGGCTCGTTTCTACCGGCAAGCATGCCGTACACGCTCATTAAGGATCCGAATACCGTGCGACCCGTCTCCCAAATTGCGGTTTGAATATCGAAGATATTTGCGTCCCAAAAGGGAGATACGACTCGCGTTCTATTTCTTCGTTGCTGCAGCGGCCGGAAACGGCGAGTTAGGAATTCACAGCGAAGTACGATGCGGATTCTATATTGCGGGGGCGGACATAATGGTTCACATGTGGGTAAACACAGTGACGGGTTGCGGGTTGCCGCGCGAAGAGATTAATGGCCCTCGGTTTGGTCCCCCCGGTGGACCGGGCCGACGCCCGTTGGTATTGGTACCCCAGGCTGGACCGGGCTGCTTGCCCGTGAGCTCGCCGCGAGCCAGTGTAGGTGGCATACACACGATGTGTGAGACGAGCTCGTGTAATTGTATGCGTGAGCGAGAGGGAGAGGGTGCGCCCGGGCTGAGTAGCCATCCGTAGAACCATATACACTCCGTGTGCCACGAGGTCCATATACATGTGTATATATACACATATGTATACACTGTGAATGTATATAGATACACGCGAGAGAACGCTGGTTCGAGGTACGGTGATGTATCGGCGCCCGCGGCGAGACGAATGGTACGGACCCTCCTATGGCCACCATTACCCCACCGCACATTGGCCAATATCGAGTCTCACCCTCTCTCTCTCTCTCTCTCTCTCTTGCTCGCTCTTTCTTTCTCTCTCTCTATCTCTCTCATCGTATCGGTCTCCTGATTCAGGATATCTAGGTTCTGTCGTACTGCGTCACGCGTCCTGCAATGGCTCGTAATTTCAAAAGACCGGCGCACGAGCGGAGGAGAGTACTCCGACGATGCGCGTCGGTCGGGAAAGAGAGAAAAAGAGAGAGAGAAAAAGACTGACGAAAACCGATGGAAAATTGATTTGCCACGCCGGTTTCTTTGTGAGATCGTGTGAAAGCGTTAATGTCTTACGTCGTAAATTTTTTTGGATTTTTTATTCTACAAAAAACAAACATCACGAGAAGGTATTGACACTTTGAACGAATGCACACGCGCATACACACACTTTTGCCGGTGACCCTTAGAAATTCAAAGGGGAGCTTTTGGTGCGCTCATGAATTTCTACGCCGAGTTTGAGGAAGATAGGTCACACGAACTGTCAGCCACGTATGCGGCGAGGGTTGAAATATTCGTATTTCGAGGAAAATATATTCAAACTCTCAGCGTTTGGTGTCCGCTATTGTTATGTAAAGTTAGATACAGAAATATATATGTACCAGAGTTTATGTACGTATGTATAATAGTTTTTAAACTATCCACCGGCGCACATAAGAAAGGAATGTCGAAAGAAAAGACTTATTATGTATTTCTATGAATCGCAGATTGAACAATTTGATCTTAAACTCAAGTCCAATACAATTTAGTTATTCAATTTAAACACAGAATCCGGCCGCACGGCGCGAAGATTATGAGATTAACGTCTGATAAAAGAGGGTCAAAAGTTAAAGAGCCACTTGTGGACTCGACGGTAGTATCTATTTAGTTGGCCCATAAGGTTCTCTTTATAAGGGGTGCGTGCGCCCTAAACCGAAACTCTCTTTTTCTTTCCTTCTCTTTTCTTCTTAATATCTCTCTCTCTCTCTGTCCACGTTTCTCTTACTCCTGTAGCACAGCACGCCCTTCGAGCTTGGGAATTATCGCTTGACGACCCATCAAGTAAACCCTCTGCCGACACATTCGAACCTCTTAATGAAATTCTCACCCCTGACTGACTGGCTGGCTTCGCTCGGTGGCTACCTAGCTGGCTGGCTGGCAGACGGTCGGGACGATTCGTGGAGTGCTCCGAGAGACGGCGGGACAGGGAGATCGGAGAAAAAGAAAAGGGATACGCTTCTCTTTTTCTCGCTAACTCATCTTCCCGCCCGCTCACTGCCCCGAGGGGAAACTGAAATCTCTCGCGCCCCAAAGTGGTTGAAGGCTTCGCTCCCTTTTTTCACAGCATCCCTTACAGCTTAACTATATAGAAGCGTAAGGGAGAATACCCGCACTTTCCCGCAGCTCGGCGACCCTCCACGACACTGGAATCCCGTTACGATGACTCGCGTTCTACGTCTCTCTCACTTTCGCGCGTCGAGCATTATAAACCATTAATGCCTATATTCCTCTCGTATATCCACTTTCGCGAACTGTCTTAGGCGTTACGAAAGTGAGTCAACTTTACGAGAGACACTTGAGTGGCGTTTACTTCGATGTTGTTTTTTACACAACACTCATTTAATGTTTAAAATGTCTACAAAAAATCTCGTCAATTATTTTCAGAGCCAATGAGGCACGTGAAAGCAGAGCTTCTACAACACGAAAAGGATCTCGACGATGAAGATGATTTAGACCTCGAAGACGAACGTCGGAGGAACGAACATTTCCATCACACGATGCCACATCATCATCATCATCACCAAGGCTACGGCGAGGATCATCTAAAGGATGAAGGCATTAAGCCGGACTGCAGCGCGGGTGGTGTGCCAATCCCAGCGTCGAAACCTAAAATCTGGTCTCTAGCAGACACGGCAGCATGCAAGACACCACCTCCGCCCTCGCATCCCCATCATCAACAATATCATCACTTGCATCATCAGCAACACTATCCCCAGCAACAGCAGCAACATCACGTGCCGACTCAGGGACATCATCATCACTCGCAACAACCCTGGCTTGGCCCGGGAGGCGCGGGAGGTGGCGCTGCTGGTGGTGGTGGTAGCGGGGGTGGCGGAGGAAGCTTAGGCAGCTCATTTGCTCTACCCTCTTCGGCGGGGATGAGCCCGTCGGCAGCGACGGCGCCGTATTCGGGTGCTGCCGCAAGATACGGCGGCTTCCTCTCGTCCTCATCAGGCGGCCAACTCCATTACAATCCGAACTCGTCGTCGGGCTCGAGCTCGAGCGCGTCCTCTTCGGCAGCGGCGGCGGCGGGGTTTCCCGAAGTTGGTACGGACACTCCACCCCAAACGCCGCCCAATATGAAGGTGGCCACACCGAACGGAGTGATCCAAGCGCCACCGGGTGGTTATTGTCCTAGCAACGCCGCTGCGACTAATGGCAATCCTAATAATCCCTACGGCGCGAATCATCCCGGCAACGGTGGTTATCTATCTAGTACGGGCTCAGCAAGCAACGCGTCGTCCTTCAGTTCGCGATTGCAGAGCTCGCCGCATAAAGACTTCTCGCCAGTCGGCCAGAATTCCATTCTTCACCAACATCAAACTACTGCCAGTTTACCGCCAACGGAGGCTACCACCGCATTCAAACCATTTTACAAAGGGTAGGTAGAGGATACTTTAGTATCATGTTAATCAGTTGATTCGGAAGAAAATACCAAGCAAAATTATATTCAAATCGAATACATTTTTATATTTAGTTCACGAACACAAATAACTCTTTGAGAAAGTATGAGAAATTCAAAGAAGTTTACATTTATTCTGTTGCAGCTCTCAATCAATGGGTAGTGGCTTCGTATCGCCCGTTTAAGAATCAGCGCAATCGTCCAGAACGATCAAGTTTTTCACAGTAAGTCACAGTTACACTAATTATTCGCTTATATTTGAGCTTTTTTGCATTTTTTGATACGTATTGTACGACTGTAAACAATTTACGTCGTTACATGCAAAAAAGTTTTGTCGCTCGAAAAATTTTCACAACAAAAAACTCGAATTAAAATTTTAAGTCGATCTGTTTACGGCCGCGACTTTCGTTAATATCGAAGCGAGCGATGTTCGTAATTTACTTTCGGCTATAAAAAGAAATCTCGATGTGATGAGCAAGGGCGGGACGAGAGCGGAGAGAAGAAGAAAAGGTAAGTTGTCCGGAGCAACGGTACATGACCGGCTTATCGGCACGAAAATCGATACAACGATTCTCGCTTGCGCGAACGGCGAAAGGCGCGCCGGTCGAGCTGGTGTGTTGCTCGGTTGTGCCAAACTCGCGCACGGCCGAGACACCTCGAGAACAATCGATAAGAAATTAATATCCGGCGTGTCGATTGGTCGTTAAGTTGGGCGACTTTTTTTTTTTTTTTTTTTTTTTTTGAGTAGCGTGTGGGTAATCCACTGTATGGTAGAAGCAACAGCCGGGAAAAAGACAGATAGAGAAATAGGGAGAAGGAGGCTATCGCCACCTCCTTGACAGTGACAAATGGACGGAGATTTCAATCAGTGAATGGAATCACCACTGGCTAACCGCGTCTTTCTCTTACCACACCAAAGTCGAGCGTGTGTGCGTGTGTATAAACGCGTGCGCCCACATGTGTTGGGACACAGTACACTCGGGCACACCTCAACCTGTCGCGTTGATGACCGAACGGACAACTTCGATTCAGTCTCGCATTTAGGTCTTACGAGCGAGATCTCCTTACTCGTGAACTCGAATTACCTCTAAAATGGACACATTCAAAACATTGTAAGAGTCAATTTTGATTAATAGCTCTTGTAAATTGTGCGTAAAATATATACACACATAATGTGTATATAAATTAATAATAATTAGTAATAATTGTTACATTACTAACAGATAGTTTTTAGATAAAACCAGCTCTTTTTTGTTTTCAAAGATTTTATCAAATTTCAATTTTGAAGCGAGAGTAAAGAGGTAAAAGATCGATAGAACAAATGCGTTAGTATGAGACTTGTGAGCGATTCGATAAGTCGGTAGAGAAGATAGAAAAGTGGTTGTCCGCGATAGTCGAAAGGCGATCGTTAAAGCGTCTCGGGAAAGCCGTAGTCTTCGTTTTCATTCGCGGCTGTGGATAAAAGGAGGGTCGGAACGGCTGTTCTCTCGTTTCCTTACAAACGATTCGCGGGATTCATCTCCAGGGCTTACCCTCGCCGCGCGTTCTCCTCCATTCTTCTCGGCGAATCTTCTCCGTGGTATCCGTAACGTCGCGGTGCGAGCACGAGTCTTTGAAGGTTATCTGATTCGCGTCGGAATCTCTCGTAAAGGAACCGAATCTCTCCTCGTGGAAATACGTTTTCCGGTTTTCCCTCGCGTCGATTCGAGGGTAGTTCGAGCAAAGCGACATTCTCGAGTTTTCTCTCCATACTGATACTTGATAGCACAATGGGATTTTGTTCGACAAGATCAAAACTATTGCGTGAAGTGTATCAGTCTTTACTCAAAAAGTGTAACATAGAAAACATGGAAAATCAAACAAAATCTTAATGTAAGACATTTTTATTTGATCAAAATATTATTATTTTCGCAACAAATTAAAAAACGAATAAGATATAAAATATAGCAAATATAATGGGACAAAATGTGAAGAGAAAAAATAGTTCTAAGTTCACCGATCATCAGTTTTTCGCAAAAAACGAGGTGATGAAGATTCGAGAGAACGGGTCGAAGCAAACGCTACCACGCATCGGCTGCGGTGGATGTGCGTCGTCGTTGTCTTTGTAGGATGCCACAACGTGGACGCAAACGGAAAGGTGGCGGGTAGAACGGGGTTGGAGGATAAGAGGGAGGGGGTCGTCTTTTCGGAGGGAACCGGGTGTTAGCCGGTACTGTCTTATCTCGCGGCGATCTGATCCTAATTTATAGCCGCGTTCCAAATAAACTAGTTTGCGCTGTCGTCACCTCTCGCCTCTTCTTCTCTCGTGTGTACATATATATATACATATATATATATATACATATACACACACTGAACGCGTCGGTGCGTCCGCAGCTTGGACGCACTTATAATGCTACCTCCCCTCCTCTTCCTTTCCTCTCCTTGGTCCGGCACCCGCTTCGTCCGCACCATCTCGATCTTCTGCGTCTTCGCCTTCCCTGTCGCACAGACAGGTATATGAGAGTGTGAGTGTCGCGCCAGGTCGCACGAGACAGTGCCTTTTGTAGCACCTACCACCAGGTAGATCTCTCCACTTCTTTTTCCTTCTCCTCCATCGTAGACGAAAGGTGGCGAGAGTCTCCGCACAGAAGTGAAGTTCTCTCGATGCCCGTGCCCTATAATTGCCAATTAGCGCGAGGATGTTTAATCGCCATTAGGATAGGTGGTGGAGGACCGATCTTGGGTCCTTTCTGTAGTCTCGGGTGGACCCATCTAACTACGGTCATCTTCCCGACCTAGCGATATTTACACGATCTCACGGCATCTGCATAAAATTCGCGACCACCGTGCACCCGTGATTCGCCCATAGGAGGCGAGAGGATAGGCGATCTTTTTAACGGCTTCAAGATTCCGGACGAGGAGGGGAGGGAGGATTCAGGTGTCTCCTTAATAAATCCTCGAACACGTCGTCGCGGTTTCCCGCGTCCTCCTCTCCGGCCTCTCTTCCTCTCCTGTTCTTCTATATCTGTCTCTTTCTTTTCTTTTTCCAGAAGAAAGGCTTACCGTCGCCGGTGTTTCTTTGAGAAACGCGCGTATCTGGAATTCCCGGCCCTCGGTTATTTCGTCAGACGACCGAAGTGTACGCGTTCGTCGCCGTACGCCGCGTCCTTCTTTGTCCTCGACCTCCATTTTCGTGTTAGATGCAAGCTCGTTTCGAGCTTTATCGCGGTCCCTTAGCTTAGATCGTGAAGTCTTCAGAACCGAAACGGTAGTCCGGACTTACAAATGCGCGACTAGACGACTTTGTTGCTATCCGGGTAATCAGAGAGCTCACCGGAGGCACCGACGTCTTTTCGATTTTGACAAAGTGAGGCAACGCTATCATTCATGTGATTTCGTGACTCGGTTCGCTCGGCCGACCGACCGGCCAGCGCGCGGATGCAAATGTTATTGATTGGGAATAAAAACGCGGGCCGCAGTCGCGGCGCGTTCTTTCCTTCTCTCTCTCTTTCCCTCTTTTTCTTCTGAATATAAATTGACACGTTAATTTTAAAACCGGACAGATATAGTGGGAGATAGTATCTCGGCTTATTAAAAAAAATGACGCTCGCGTTACCCGGCTCGCTTCGGTATGATGATCGCGTATGCGAATAAAAGATCGGCGAACGAGACAGCTCGTTATCTCTTTACGTACTTACACATTATCACGTAAATACTTGACAACGTTATGTATACATTTACGGAATTAGTAATAAAGTTATAAAATAAACAAACTCTTCTATTTATCTCGGATATGTTATAATTAAATCATTATAAAAGCGCACATGTGCGTTCGCGGTGCCTACACGTTGTTGACTTTCCGAAGAGAATAATTTGTGTCGATACGTGAGCGGAATTTATACCCTCGGTAAAAAAAAGTACTTAATGTAAAAGGCAAGCTATCCACGTGAGTTATTATTAAAGTTGCCCGCAACCGGTGCGTTCATTGAATTAATGATTGTTTGATGTTTATAATTTTATGCCGGTCCGTCTTGTGCGCCGCGATATTCCAGACGACGGAGTATATTTGTGTAATGAAATTCACGTTATATCGCTCGCCCGCGTGTCAAATTTTCTCGTTTCTCATCTCGAAATCACGTTTCTAAGCGCGTAACATGCGCGTCGTGCTGATTGACGCGAGATTTCCGTGCTATCTCTTCCCGTTACGACATTTAAATTACGATGTCACATTGAAAGATCCTCGCGAGAGAGAGTTCCCGTACCTAATCACCACGTATCTAATCCCCTCGCCGTGATTGTAAATAAATTACTGTTACAAGAGAAAAACGCTGTCGTGAGATCTTAATCCGCAATATCGACGATCTTTTGAACACAAACTTGCACGTGCGTACACGTGAAAATATTCGAAAAGACACAATTGCGATTAATCAGCTAGATTATAAATTACAGATGGACAGTTTGAAACGTTCGGTTATTAGTATTTAAATAAAACCTGAACATTTGGATGGTTTTATCGCGTGAAATTATACTATTTCATAACTTTTGGTCCCCATTAGAGTTAATGGCAAATGAACAAACAGGTTTCTATAGAATTTCAGTCATCGAGAAATCAACACAAATATATACGTACGCTATATGCAAATAGCCTCGCGCTCATAAAAAAGAAAAGGTATTTTGATTGTGGCGCGCACTGGCGCGCTTCGAGTTAATGAAAGATATATCGCATTTAGTATATTTATTCGCTTTGAGTTCAGTTCTTACGAGAAGATAACAATCGTTTTGCGTTAACGTAAATTTGATACACGTCAAGACGAAATAGGTTTTTCAACGCGTCATCAATTATACACGCAGTTTTAATTTAAACGTAAACGTGTAAATTACTTCTTTTTTGAATTATATTTTTAACGAGAAAGTAAACAAGGTCAACTGACATAGATAATGTTAACGATAGCGATAAAAATGTCATGAGACATTTTTATCGTTCAGATAGATCGCTCGAAGTTTCGTAACAATGCAATGGACAGAAAACGGGAACGCGCGGTGCGGTCCGGACGGCGCATAAATGATAATCATAAATGTTTATTGCGGAGATCGACACGGTGCCTCTTTTCTCGCGGGTGGTGGTCGGCGTTTGCATGTAACATCCAGATGTCACTGCAGAACTTTCAAAACGACTTGCCGCATAATCGCGCGACATTTGTCATCCGAGGCGACGCGCGCGCGTCATTTCGCAGTCCGGCGAGCGAATGGAGCGAACGAACGAGAAGCGACAGCGGGCGTAAAGGAACGTGAATAGAGAAAGAGACGGGAGACAGACAGAATAGACAGCTTGTATGGCGTTTTGAAATATTCGCCGGATACGTCGACGCGGTGGTGGTGCCGTCAGTTCCGAAACTGTCCGCTGAAATGGATATTGGCGTCCCGTTTAATCGCGCACCACCTCCGACGACGTTACCGCGCATCATTGCGTATCGCCGTGTAATTGTTCAGCGAAACACGACTAATTCGAATGTATCGCTAAGCACCGATCAATGTCATACCAAAATGTGATGTGGTGGACTATATAAAATTAATATAGAATTGAATTTCGTTCTTTACACAATTCCCAACTTATTAATTGTAATGTAAATTAATGCAATAATTTAAATTACAATTTTTGTAATTAAAAAATCAAAATTTATTTTAATTAAATAACAAACTTCTTTTTGCACTTCTTTTTTTACAACTTCAGTGTTAATTGTATGTTCTAAACGCGCTATGTTCTCCAAACGAAGTAAATATATTTTTGTTAAAAAATTTATAGAATTAACATGTGCACTCAGCAGAACAATTAATAAAGTTTCGATTACATTCGATTGAAATCGTGACTAATGTTTATCTCGTACGGTATAACAGTGCAACAAGCAATGCACGGTAAAAGCTATATTGGTCATACCGATTGTGGTGGCGTGTATATCGGTCTTGTCCAACGCGGGAAAGATATAGTAATCGAATATCGATACTCTCGTACACAATATAAACGTCGATCCATCACTACGCTAATAGCCGGTTGCGATCTCTGCGAGCAATTTTGATCACATAAATTTCATCAGCGTGAAAAATGAAAATCACATTCCGCAATTATCAGTAAAAGTTTTATTAAAAAATCTTCATCTGATAAAATATAAAAAAAGTTGTTCTGCTTCGAGTTTTAATTTCTCGCGAGTTAATATTTGCGAGAGAAACGTTATTTCTGTAAAGATTCTTCTTATGTAATTCGCGCGCGCGTGTCAACCCAAATATGTCACTTGAGAGTAGTCAACAATTGTGACGAACGGTTTTACCAGTGTATAAATATCCGTAAGCATTCGAACGATACACGATGATAATGGCCGAGCGAGTAACGTGTTTTGCATAACGATCGCATTTTATTTCGCGGCACGTGTGGTTTATCGTTTAATAACAGTGACAATCGCTGTCACTGCACCGCGAGGAAACGATTATCAGCTCGGGTTCGGTAAAAAATATAGCCGCGCGATACATAATGAGCAGGTTTTTGACGGGCGCACCGACGTGGAATCCATATTATCCAGCTTGCCAATCGCGCGGCGGTGGTGAAATGCGCGCGCTGGACACGTCCACACAGAGTCGTGAGATACGATAATCGAGTATCGATAGACGCAAACGAGCGCCTCGTACACGGCGTCAATCCGCCGCGGATATAAGCGCCCTAGTAATAGTTTTGGTTACGAGTTTGCAAACGTCGAGCATTTTCGCGGCTATTTAAAGTGACTATTTAAACCGGTTGCCTGCTCGTCCAACGAGTTATAATTGCGAGTCACGATTGCCTTATCGGCTTGTAAGTCAGCATCGGTGGGACGGTTTTCCGAAGCGAACACCGCAACTGCACGCTCGATAATCCATAAGTGCCGGTCTTCGTGACTCATTATGCGAACAAAAAATTAAAACACAATGACATGCGCGTCCGATGTTATTTAGATATGTAAAACATGCTCGATTTGCAAGTGACATTTGTCCTGAAGTAATATACGCTGACACGCGGTAAATTCTTTCCGCGCGGGGGGGAGAAACGAGCACGACGGTGCCGATCTAAGACCATTTCCATTTTTCTGTTGCAGAATAAAGCGGCGCCATTGGGCAAAGGTCCTGCGAAGAGTCTTGCGGCCGGACTGTAAATACGCGCTCCTGAGTGGTCTCGGGATTTATTAGCGTTATCTCGACTTCGCGTCAGACACGGAGAGAAAGAAGTGCGAGAAGCATAAGAAGAGCGGGTAAAGGCAGACGGGCGGACAAGAAGGAAGGAAGGAAGGAAGAGAGAAAGGTGGTCGGCTCTTAGATACATAAATCGTTCCCCGACCTCTGGAAAGACGCAACTAGGAAAAGACGTGTGGGAGGGGTGAAAAGAGGGATTGTGCGCGAGGCGGAAGCACGCAAGAGAGGAGGCGGCTTAAAGGAGATTTAGGAATTAGGAGAATTACGTCAAAGTGCCTGCTTACGCACGGCTACGTACGGCGAAGCGACACCGGGGTCGGGTAAGAAGAAAGTATGGGAACTGCGCGCGGGATTTATATCCGACGCGTTCTCTTCTTCTTGGTACGTCGCAAGTGAAAGCGCCGCCATATTTTCGATCGGTACCACCGACCGTCGCTGACGGCAAGAAGAAGACGAAGAAGAACAAACACATAAGCGTGATGTTACGTGCAAGTGACGTGTAGGTTTCATCCTATCACTGATTTTCTCGTGAATGTTTTCAAGTTACCCATACTGGTAAGAGAGTAAAGCCGAACGATTTTTTCGCGATCACCTCCGTACAACATTGGTGCATCATCTTCACACGCATACTCACACACGTCACACATCCATACCTGTGAGTTTTTTAGTCAACATTTCTCATTGGCGATCTTCTCTTCTGCGGAACAAGTTCCCGTCGTGACGCGCGCGCAGTTATCGATTCTTGTAAATAAAGGATGAAAAGCTCCAATCGCTTCGGGAACGGAAGATCGCACTGAAGATCGTACTTGTAAATAAATACACGTATGTATTGTTTATATGTATGCATATGTGTGCATATTTGTGTTCATATATGTATACATGAAATGTATCTTCCGATCGAAGAGCGGAATCGTTTGAAATTCTACAATCGCGCGGATTGGCGAACAAACGATACGTCTCTCTTCCGAGATCGCGAAGAAACATGGGCAACGTGCAAGATAGCATTGCGTCTTCGTTGCGAAGTGTAACGAAGTGGAGTTTTTTTTTTCTTTAAAATTGATCACATCGCGATCGAAATCGCTCGACGGTTAAGAGAGATTTCGACGGGACGAAGCGAAATACTACACTACGTTCGAGTCGGCACCACGAACATCGAGAGAAAAAAAAACGCGAGAATAGAAAACAATTGATCTACCTGTTGTAGGTTTAAGGCGAAAAAAAAAAAAAATAGGGGGACGACATAGCGCATTACAAAACTACTATCGTTAAACTTTACCACTAACTCCTTTAATTATCCGATTGAAATATTAATTAACGTATATCCGAATACCCGCATATAGAGATGGAACGATAAGTAATACACCTACGCATTACACACATACATACATACATACGGTAACACACAAGTAAGTCTAAGCCGTAGATCTTAAGGCCTGTACCTACTACATCACGAAATTTTATTAAAGGTGAACGCGTCTCTTACGGATCCTACAGAATAAAGAAATAAGAGAGACAAAAAAAAAGGGGGATTTTCTCTGCAGAGTATACATTGCTATTATAACTATAAATATATTAAATACACATGGGTGAATCGTACGGGAGGAAAAGAGTTGACGTGTAATTCTTACGCGCGTATAAAAACACTATCAACGATAAGAAAGAGACAGGTGAGAAATTAAATTAATAACTGTTAAAAAAATCAAATTCGTCCCTTTTCGCGCGACAGCCGTGCACTCGCGCATCTCAAATTAAATCAAATACGAGTGAAGTTTGCACAACATCGTGTTATTCCTTATATTAGTGTTTTACTTAGTACATACACCTATATTATACGATTGTTACATAATACTGTAGATACTTTGTTAAAACTTTTGTAATTATTATTATTTTCTTTGTACAAAACAATTTTAAGTTTTTGTTGATCAATAATTGCTGTTATCAAAGTTTTTATTTAAGTTTTGAGGGAAAGACGTTTTAGAGCTTATGCGAAACCTGATTTAACGCGAATATAAATATAGCACGAAAATGTCGAGATGCGGCGTGCACGGTGCTCGAAATTGTTGATATTTTTTTATATTATATGTATATCGCGCAAGAGGTCGTTACACTTTTCAGAAACCAGTCGTTTTGACGACGAGAACCCGAAGCGCGCGACATATTTCGCGCAGATTGCCGGTGTGTTTTTGGAAGAAAAAAAATCGACTATTATTTTGTACTTTGGCGTAAATGTAAATGTGAGTGAGCGAAAGAGAGAAAGAGAGAGAGAGAGAGAGAGAGAGAGAGAGAGAGAAAGAAAGAAAGAAAGAAAAAAAGAAAGAGAGAATGCGCGCGAGTCATCATCGGTGGTTGAGAGTGTATCGAATGAAACTTGTACATTATTTTGTAAAAAATACATTTATTTATATCTGTGATAACGCGAGAGTTTAATGAGAGAAAAAAGTGGAACACAAGGCGTTCGCGGTATCGGTATACTCTGACGAAGACGGTCGGTGCTTGTGCATTCGTTGACACGTATATATATATCATATAGTATAATTATATATATATATATATATATATAAATATACGGTCATGTTTTTTGTAAATAATCAGAGAAGTAGAGTCACAGAAAATTGAGAGGGTCGAGTGTACCGTTTTGCGGACAGTAGTTAATGAAAAAAAAGGCAAAGGGTAAATAAAAAAATTATGTATATTATAAATATATAATTGCACGTTTTGTGTACATTGTCGCATCCTCGTGAGAGAATCAATTTGTTGTGAATATACATAGACAGGTAATAATAATAATAATAATGATGCAGATATGTATGATTAGGTTTTATTCGCTTGTTCGTACGGATTGTAAAGTACTAAAGTTGTACATAGTTCTGAATGTGAATATAAACAGAATATATATATATATATATTATTATTGCTATTATTATTAATTATTATCAATGTCGACATATTATTATTATTACTATTATTATTTTATTATTAATATTATTGTCTACTCTATCATTATGAATTCATATTATATTAAAAGGAAGACTATTACGTTGTACATGTGTTACGCTTTATACTTTCTTTTTCCGTCTACCTCAATAACCGTCTACCACATTATGAAACATTATTCAGCGTTACTTTTCCTCAGGTACCGGCGTTATTTGCAACGAGGCGATGAGGATTTATGAATAAAAGACCACTTTAACGTCGTAGCACGTTCATTGTCGTTCAAAGAAACCCAAGTTTCACCATCCTTGACTTGACAATTGTCCTCACTCAAGATTCCACAGATCGACTGACACCTTGCGATCGTTAACATCGACGATCGATACATTTGGCCGTCACGCGGTATCGATCTCGAATGATTACACCTGCACTTGTTTGCGAATCCTTTCACATTATCTCGACTTTATTTTCGGCATCGGCGCGGATTTAAAAAAAGTCACGGACGAGTTGTAAGTCGTAGCACGCGCGCGCCGCAACACAGGAACCACATTGTGCCCATTCTAACGTACCACAATGGACGTCTCCGTTTTGAATATTCGAACAATGGTACTTTTGCGATGGGTGGAGTTTCAATGAAAATACATGGCCCGCGCAAAGAGAGAGAGAGAGAGAGAGAGAGAAAGTAAGGGGTGCGGGAAGGACAATCGCCTTCTATATCTCCTCTCTTTCTCCGAAACGAGAGAATAAACTTTATTCGGTAGTTCGTGCAGCGCGAGTTTGCAGCCAGTTAGGGTTTTGGAAGATACGACGCGAACGATAAATATTGGAATAAGTTGCGATATAGATATACTCCATTACAAAACGTTCGTTCTTTGTTGAATTTTCAATGCTCATAAATCGCGATATAATACGTACCTACGTTTCTTTCACTCCCCAAAATGATTCGAATTATCAATTTTAAATTTACACAAATATTGTCCTGAAATAAACAACGCACTCCTTACCTATTAATAAAACTCCTGCTATTAATAAAAGTCTACTAAAAATCTTTGAACCTTAAAACGAGACCACCCTGACTGAAGTGGTCAGGGCTCGCCGAGGGAGACGACGCTCACCTGACCCGTATTCTTCCGGTCTGTTGGCAATAAACACGCACTCGCGGCACGCACAACCATCGAGGATTAAAACTCAAGCAATGAGAGCAAAGGTAATTTCTGCCATGCTACTTCATTTTTAAAAAAAAAAAAAAAAAAAAAAACTACAAAAATGGTATATTGATAAATGGACTACGAAAGATAATCACTAGTTCGTTATATTGCGTGTTGCCTTTTGTGGATTACTACATGCCCGAATAGTTCTTTGGGCCGACGAGCACGTGGCTCTATATTGCCGTATAAAATCTTAACAACCATAAATTGGGCAACAAAACCTTCTCGCGGCGGCCACAAAGCTTTGCTAAGACAAAGGATTAGGACTTTCAATTCCGCGACAGGATATAACGTTATAAAGTCATAACAGTGTCGGGTTTTTTTTTTATGTGCCTCGCTTTTCTTCTCTCTCTCTCTCTCTTTCTATTCATCTTTATCGTTCTTCTTTTCTCCTCTCACGCTTTCCTCTCTCGCGAGCATACACCAGTGTATTCCACTTGAGTCGTATTGCCACGCGGAGCAAATGCAAGCGAGCGAAGTTTACATGACTCGGCCATATAACAGCGGTCCTATATCATTTGACAAGAAATATGGGATCTCGCGGTCGGCTGTACGTACATTTAACACGGCGAACACCGCGAGCAAATCCTCCACGTAACGTCGCCAAATTGTTTCGAATCGAGGCGTACCGGGCGAATATAGATACCGAACAAGTATTTCGAGAAGACAATCATTTAATCAGCATTTGGACATCGCGCTTCTCTCGACTTCTATAAATGTCCGCGGGACACACATACATAATTATATCTCGTTTTCGTCGTGGCATTACAATGTTTCGAATAAAATGCCTTCCGTAAGTACGAATCTCTTTCTCTCGTGTGACACGTATAATTTGTATAATCACCTGCCGGGAATATTTTGTTGATAGATTAATGATCGCTTTGCTATACTCGCGCGTGAATTAATATTCATGAAGTCCCCGCTTCGAAACGTCGCGTCCCGCGAAATTCCGCTCGATCGCGATCTGCAACTCTTACGAGTGTGTTCGAGTGGACAACGGTCGAGAATAACAATAACAAGAGTGATATTAATAACGGCGGCAACAACAAGCACGAGAGACGAGATCGATAACCCCGCGCCGAGCGAGCGAGCATTACCATAAATTTGAATGTCCGCGCGCTTTCTGTTTCCCCTTCCGCCTCACGATCCTTCCTGTCCCCCTTGCCTCCTGTTTGCGCGAGCGAGCATTTCCCCGTGACTGCCACCCTTTTTTACGGCTTACTTTATGGCAAAGACTCAATTTGGCCGCGGCGGTTGGTGCGCGTTCTCCGGTGACTAATATACCGGGATGCGCCGCGTGGGGTGCAGCGGTGATGCATCGCCCGCGATGCCCCACGTATGCCTTCTTCTCCCCCAGGAGACGGGGGCCTCTACGGGACACCTTCGTTTCCAACGCGCGCGTACGCGTTTTTACGGATGGCCCCTTACGAGCGGAGCTCTCTCTCTTTCTCTTTCTTTCTCTCTTTAGCGCTGCTCTACAACATGCTCGTTTAACATTTCTGACTCCTCTAACGCAAAAGCGCACAATATTTATTTTTCACACGCTCTACAATATTTATTGCTATGTTATTTATTGGTTAACAAATTAAAAAATTTAATTTTATATTTAGACAAATTTACAGCAACAAAAAAGTTTTTAAAAGAGAAAGTTCTATGTTTATACGTACAATAAAAAAAAATATCATTGTATAATTCTATATTTTGTATTTAGTACTGCCTTCAATAATTATTTTTGCAACGCGACAAAAATATATATGTTTTATTATCGAAGATTACCGTTTGCAAACGCGTCCACGCATTTACGAATGGGTCCTTTGCGAGTACACGCATTCTCGGAGGCAACACGTTGAGCATCGGTTTGCTCACCGTGGGGCATCGAGCCGCGTTAACTTACGTCGGATTACAGACACTATTTCATCGGAACGCGAAGAACCCCTCGGAGAAGTCAGTCGCAATACGACTCTTCTTCTTCGACTATCGTGTGGATACGCTGTATTCAAAATAGCGCGTTATTTCTTATGATGTACAACGATGTGAGAACAGTAGTTTATCGACGAAACTTATCTATCGCGAGCGCGTGAATCGATATTATAAATTTTCCACACGGGAAACGTAAATTATGATGACTCTAGTTCTCAACGAGAGCGTTGGAAAGCATTGGAAGAACTCGATCGATTTCTAAATGCGTTAAGAAATCTCTGTAAAATAGTAGCAATAATCTTGTTACATATTTTTAAAAAATAGAGAGAGACCTCAATCGAAAACATTTAAATTTAAAATATACATTTTTGTTTTTATTTATATTAGCAAAACTAAAATGATTCTTATCAGGTTATATATATATATGTATAAAGTAAATTTTTTTCTGCGATTAATGTATTTCTCTTTTAGTATGCTCTTTTGGTATTTTATCTCTTAATAGTTCGAAAAATCATGAAGCGAAGGTTCTGCAAAAGATCGTATCGGCGAATTAAGCATAAGCGCACGCACTGCACCCATGTAAGCTTAACTTGCTGCATTAGCGTAATTATAATAGCTTCCGGCTGTTACACCGTTAGTTCGCCACAAACCACGAAGAAGCCTACGGCCGAAGAGAGTTAATGACAAACCGCGCGTGCTGAAACCGGTTGGACGGACTCTTAGCGAAAACCATCCCGTCGGGGTGGAGTCGGATGGAATCGTTGAGAAAGAGACGATGAGGATCGACGTGACGTTGCGCCATTGTCTAGGAGTTCTTCTCCTCTCACGAGGAAAAGAGAAGTAATAAAACCACCTGCAGATACGCGAGCAAGTACGAGACGAGCGTAAGCTTCCAGCTGCGCTGGAATGTCGAATTCCCTTTAGATGCATCTCAACTCTGCGACACTGCCTTCAGTGCCCAAAGGGATACATGATGTAAGTTTTAGGTATTTTGAAAAGCGAAACGAAAAACGTTTCTCTTTCGCTATCTTAATTGCTATATGCGTTCGACTTTCTTTTGTATCCTGGATAGAGTTTTACAGAAAAACGCAAAATCTCTTCTCAGTAACTAGAATTTTTTGAAAAAATTTTCTTGAAAGAAAAATTATGTTTAACAATTATGTTACCTTCTGTAATACAGACGGTTTGGTTATCAGAAAAGAATTAAACAAATAATTACACAAGAATTGTCCACAATATTACAATGTATTATATTAAAGTAGCGGTGTAATCAACACAAGCAAGATAAACAGCGACGTTTGAGATATGCATATCGGTGGTATCATATACTAATACGATCATTATATTATCGTGACTAATCACACGAGGACGACGATTGGCTGGAATTATGCAGGTGTGGAATCCGATATTTGTTACCCAGCGATATTACACGAGCGGCGGCTGGCTCGTGTCACCTCGACGATCGGCCGTGCCGCAATCAAGCCAAATGCCGGGCATCGCCGGGCAAAAGTAATAATCCAATGAGCGAAATAATCGGGAGTACAAAATAGTGGGTTGATAAGCAAGCAGAAGAGGCAGGCCGCGCGTTAGCCACGGACTGAATAAACGGTTGCACAACGACTATCGAACGGAGTCACGGAGCGCGCTCGCGCAACTTATCTGGCACTAAAGATGTTTACAGCGCGCTCTGCACCGCCGCTATCACTATCACTCCGAAAGAACGGGGCACTCTAATTGATTTGTGGCTCCGGCGCTATCGGCGCTCGTAACTTAAATTAAATTACACGAGCAATCGCCCGGCGACTCGTCGAAAAGTTATGCCCCCGAGATCAGACGATGATGCTTCTCTCTTGAAGCGATTTCAACAACGACGAAGATTACTTCTTCTCGGGACGTCGACAATGCTTACCTTGTTGTATTACCACGAATATTTGAATATCTGTTGCATATGTATCATTGAGCTAAACGAGAGACATTAAGATTAAGGATACAATGTCTTGAATCGGAGCTCTATATGTATATGATCTCGAGACAGGCTATACAAACTGTAATTAAATAGAAGTTTAAACAAAACAAAAAAAAGAAAAAACTTACATTTGGGACTCACGAAGGAATTTGAGTGCGACACAAAAAAAAAACGAGCTAAAAGCGTAGAGGCAGTCAAGATAATGTCAAGAAATAATGTTATCTAAACAATTTCAATACATATATTATGATAAAAAGAAACTTAACAAAACTGGTAGTGAATTAATTTTTTTTCTAGATACATGTATGTATGCATGTCGCATGTATGCACGTCGTTCGAGAGAAGGTGCTTACCTATATTTACGTAACAGATATTCAATGAAGTGTGTAATTCGATGAAAACGGACAAGAGATTATTGGAAAATTATCGCGCAAGTCAAGGAAAAAAAACAATTTTAACAAGTGAAAATCGCAAGCAAATTGATATCAGTTTCTTTTTTTTCGAAAATCGACGCATAATCAATGAGTCGATTATTTAATTTCCTTTTTAAAAAACAAATTTACTTTTTTCAATAGCCAATCAATGTCATTCCGAAAGTTCAAATCAGTCCAATTACAACACGTTCTTCATTGAAACTCTGTAACTGGTAAGCTGTCGAGAGAGAGAGAGAGAGAGAGAGAAAGAGAGAAATCGATAGTGTCGCGGTTTTAATAGTGTTCACTGTGTAGCTGCTTCGCGATAAGCGTGCACAAAACATTTGAAACATCAATAGTAAGAGCACAATTAATATCAGCGGAAAAACACGATATTAACTGATCGGAGCTAGTTATCGAGTTAAAGAATGTAAGTTCATTAGCGAGCACAAAATTTCATCACTTACAAACTCTTTATCTATAGTTTCGTGACTTTAATGAAAAGTTCGAACACCGTCAAGTATCGCGTAGCTTCCGCAAACGAGATACGCCGAGTTACAACCGCTTGTAACCGATTTCGACCAGTTTAGTTCAATAAAAGACCACCCCGAGCCCTAAGAATTTGGTCCTTTTCTCTCTCTTTCACTCACTCCCATTCTCTCTCTCTCTCTCTCTCTCTCTCTCTCTCTCTCTCTCTCTCTCGTGGAATATCTGTCGCCGTACGAGTAGGTACAAAACTGTCAGACGCGGCTCTAAAGTGGGCCCGGATATTCCTTGTTCCCGCGGACCCTATCTTATCGGGTCCGCCGAGCAGGAAAGCAACCCTCGTGAGTTCTTGCGACATACGACACGACGTTCTGGTTGGGCCTCTCTTCTACCCTCTTTCTTGCTTGCCGCTTCTCGAAACTTCGTGATTTAAGATGAACAGCGTCTCGAAGACGCAAATAGGAAAATAGGGACTCTCTTTTACTTTTGGACCGTGTTATAGGTACCCAACTGTTTGTGGTTTGTCAGAACATTTATCCTAAAAATGAAACTTCATTACAAAAACGAAACAAAGGATCATTTTTACTAAGGTCTGCAATCATCCCGCAATAGTAGTAATTTACGAATTTTGTTTACGGATTTTGTTTGTGACAACTTCATTCAAGAACCCATTTTTTTCTCTTCATTCTTTCAATGACTAGTTAACTACAATTACGTGATATTTTTGTTCTCTTCAAGAACGAATGCCGATCTTTGTTAATGCCGCAACTTAACGAAGCAATTATATTCACTGTCATCGGGTACGATAAAATCCGTTCGGGACGCGCCGGCGAGACCAAACAAAATATTGCGAAGCAATAAAAAAGTTTCTAAATTAACGAGACTATAAACATTTTAAGTGTTTTCCTGAGCTCTAGTGTAAACGTTTTCGAGATTTTTCCGTTTAAGATTAAAATCGGTCTTTCTTTTGTTTTTACACAAGAGGGAGGAAGTGGGAGGAAGGGAAGGAGTTAGAGGGCATCGTAAAACCGTTTTTCACGACTCTTCACATGTCTAATCCTTCTGGACCATTTCTACTATTCGACAGCACCGTGAGAGTGGTATTCCTGGTTTCGACTAGGTATACGCGTCTACGTGTCGCCGCCGTCGTTTATTCACGCTAGGTCCTTTTCATTGATGTTGCTGCACGCGAGCCGGAACACGAACGAAGCGGAGAAGCGCGGTTCTTCCAAAGAAGAAACTATGCGGTCCGGATAGCGTAACGAGTGGCTCGCGCATAAATACTTCTTCTGCGACGACTCCCGTGAGACCGCGCGCTCAAAAACTCGGCGAATCGCAGCGTGAACGGTCCTAAGAGTGTGCGAGACTTCGTAGACAGAAAGAAAAAGATTGACTGTTTTGCGCAGTCAAGACGTTCCAAGGATTTCGCAGTCACACCTGATGGCAAACTACAGCTCGATTCAGTTTTTTTCTTTTTTTTTTTTTTTTTTTACAAGCACACGCAAATTTGAAGTCTCACGGTTATACTTCGCACTAACTGTTTTTCGCAGTTTGTAATCAGCGATTTAATTTCGTCTATTAATCGGGCAGATACACCTTTCTATAAATCTCAAACGTTGGGAGAGGTGGTTTTGGTAGAGTCACGAGATTAATCTCGCGATAATATCGGCCCGGACGATCGAAAAACGGGGGGAGCAGTCATTCGAAATATTTCGAGGACGCGTCGCGGTGGCCACAGGACGTTCCAAGGATGTCGCCGCAACACCTGGACCCTTCTTTTGTCTCTGTCGTTGCATCCGGCGATGCGACGTTGCGGCGAGAGATGCGTTACGTCACCAGCCACTGCTGGCTAGCACACGGTAGGCACGATTTATCACCGTCGCCACGTCGCTGCACGAATCATCCGCTCGCTAGCCACCCGCCGCCATTAGAAAGCCGTCATTATTTTAGAATAATCTAAAACCGATGGTGATTAGTGGAGGAGATCGCCGCGCCAGCGGCGTCACCTGCGCGATCAGCCTCTCGTTTATATATCGAGAGGCCGCAGAATAGCTAACCCCCTCGGTGCACATCCAGCGATTCCGGGGCATGGTCACACGCGGTCGATTTTACCTATCCATCATCGCTCGTTCTACTAAATGACTCTTCGCCTAGTATCGTCCGATGCTGACTTATGTTTCGACATCCCGCGGCCGTTAATCTCACACGTTTGTGCGAAAAACTCGTTCGTACATTTTTATTATAATAAATTAATGCGAACACTTATTGCCCGCGCTAATTTTGTTGAGAAGACGAAAGAAAGTACAATTCTTGCAAAAGCGCAAAACTTTCGAGACACGCCGCGTGTGTTGTCCTCGTTTTCTCTTCTTGGTTTGCGGTTGTACGATTCCTTTTTTTGATACCTGTTACGGTCGACCACGTTGTTGCGATACAAATTTATCGACGTATCAACCGTTATATTTTCTCCAGATTTTCTTCAATTATTGTTAAAACGTACATTCAATTTGTCCTTCGGCCGAAAAAGAAAAAAAATCTGAACAGTACATTCGTCACAATTGGTCACGGGTAATTATGTAAAAAAATGTTTCTTTATATTAAACACCTTGAAAAACTTAGTCTTTTTATGGAAAAGAAAAAAATACGAGAATCGATAAGAGCGTAAAAAAATGCACAAAAAAAAATGTAACGTCAATCATTCCGTGATTGTCGATTATTCTTCTACGCCTTGTCCAGTGATGCTCTTCTGTTCCCTCTAAATGCTTTGACCTTGTACTGTAACCCAAGTTTTTTTTTTAGTCCTGCTAACTCGGTAACAAACAACTTGTGATGTTTTTCTGTACAATAGAATACATCCAACCGAGATTCAATATGTAACAAATGTATCCGGAAGTATTGAGCGCGCTGCCTTGCATTCAAATTATCTTAGACACATTTTTCTTTCAAATAACGCGCTCGCTTTTTTTTACATTTTTAAAGCCGAGCTGTATTTTTTTTTTCTACTCACATTTTATGATAAAAAATAAAACCACTTTAATATAACAAGTACAATAAAAACTTTTTTCTTTGAAACATACTCAAAAACCGTAAGTATACAAGTAACCTATTTACAACGCAAACATCTAGTTATAAGATAATCTGATCGATCGGCACTTCGGTAGGTGATATCGTTTTCCTACGAACGACAATCGCATGAAGAAGCACTTCACGGAGTGCCGTACGACAAAATTCTCGATTCTGCCGCGCAAATGCAAGCGAGCGAGTGTGGTCCGCGATTTCGTCGAACAATTTATTAGCCATTATCTGAGACAATGCGGCTACCTGGGCGCCAAAGGGCGCGTACAATTTAAAGCGTGTGACTTTGTGGCCGCGAGGAGAAGCGGTGTGCACAGGAGTTTGTCGGTGCGAGAAAAAGCTGATCGAGGATAGCATATAGGAGGACCACGCACATACGTTGTACGTACTTTCTACGCTTCTCTCTTTCGTGGGCCAAGAGAGAAGTGTTTAAAGCGGACAGAGAGAGAGAGAGA